>CACM01000714.1:0-10238 GCA_000208805.1 Erysiphe pisi
TACGAATTTTCCAACACTAGCATCAGATGGTCCGTCATTCAGTTCGATTGGTCCATACAAGGTTTCAAAGTCATCCAGCGCCTTTGTATCTTTGATAAACTCAATAGGTTCCCAGGACGGGTCTATTTCACTAACCCATCTAACAAGAGCTTGTTGATATTTACCTCGGCCACGACGTATTGTTCTTGCTCTCAGTATTGATTCTACCGCGTACTCTTCCTCTCCTAGTTTATCAATCACAGGTGGATTTTGGGCATCATTACGGATTTGGCTTGGGAATGGATCTGTGCCTGCCCGCTTTACCAGTTCAACATGAAATCTCTTGTGAATATTTCCTGGCACGTTCAATTCCACTGTTAGCGCATCTGGCACTGCTGTAACTGTATACTTGGCATGCAGCCAAGCTAATTTCTTGGAAAGTTGGGGCGTACTAACATTTTTTAAGTCAAGCCAAACTTTATCCCCCACCTTAAACTGTTCAGGTTGACGTCCGAGCCTATTGGCATTCTCCTCGTATCTTTGTTGCACTGAAGTCATTGCCGCTTGTGCAAAGTCCTGAGCGTTTTTCAATCTTTTCACGTATTCCTCGCCAGAAATTTTTCCTGGTGGGCGCATAGAGGTTGGAGAACTGGAGACCGGTTCACTCAGAGGATCTAGGTCGTAACCGTGCCTTAAAAAGAAGGGGCTTATTCCTCTTATTGCAGAGTTTGGTCTCGAATTTAACGCCAACTAAGCTAAAGAGAGTAAATCTATCCAATCATTCTGTGCATAACAAGTGAAGGCTCGTAGATATTTGTAAAGTTCCAGGTTCGCTCTTTCACTAGCATTTGATTGAGGATGATAGGCGGTCGTCAATCTCTGCGTTATTCCTGTCAACCTGCAAAAGGCTTTCCAGAAATGGCTCATCCAATCACTCCCTCGATCACTAGTCAAGTACTTGGAAAATCCAAAATATCTGTAATATCGGTCTACAAATAACTTGGCGCAGTTTTCGGCCGACATTGAGCTGGCACCGAACACGAATATATCTTTAGATAGTCTGTCTGTGATGACCATAATATTTATGCAGTTACCCGAAACTGGTAGATCCGTTACGAAGTCAATTGTCAAATCGCTGCCAATTCGTCCCGGGACTTGTAATGGTCTTAAGAACCCAACTCTTGCTTCCCTCCAAACGGTTGTTCTACCACARACGTCACAGTTTCGAATGAAACGCCGTACTGATTCTCTCATATTAGGCCAGAACCACCGGCGCAGAAGAATTTTCACCATTGTATCTCTCCCTGGGTGTCCCGCGAGATTGCTATCATGCGTTTTCTGAAGAATGGCAGTTCTAAGCGGTTCATAGTCTGGTACCCAAATACGATTCTCCCGCCCACGAAGAATATTGTCTGCTGCCACTGTACATTCATTTATATTCACCTTCCATTTTTGTGATATATCTGGCGGGAACCCTCTATCACCAGCACTAACTGAGTCTCTCGCACGTCGCCAGTCTCTGTCTGCTTCTACTCCTTTTTCCCACAATCGCTGTAATCCCTCCTCCTCAAATAAATCTGGCATTTTTTCAGAGTTAAAAGGATTCGAGCTGACTATTGTATCATCCAATTTACTTGTTTTTACACCGCAGAAAGCGTCTTCTTCGCACGCAATTGAAGCCAAGTTAAGAGTCACGGGAGTAAATAATTGCCTTATTCTACCCGCAGTCCGTTCATCGGTCAGGTCTTTAGGCTTGTCCTGTTCTCGACGTGAGAGTGCGTCCGGTCGTTCACATGCTTTTCTAGCCCTCCATTTGAGCTTAAATCTGAATTGCTCCAGAAATTCACTATATCTGATCTGTCGCTCGTTAAGTAACCGCTTAGTGGCAAAGTATTTCAAATTTTCATGATCTGTCAGAATTGTGAATGGTTTTGACAAAGACTGCAACTCTGCCTTCCATTCGCGTAAGGAGGAAACGATAGCTAATAGTTCTTTATCCGGAATTTGGTAATTCATCTCTGCTCCGCTTAATCTTTTAGAAAAATAAGCGACCGGTCGCAATCTAGCTTGGCTGTCTATCTGCGAAAGGCATCCACCCATGGCGTAGCCTGAAGAGTCAGCTTCCACGACTGTTTCTCGTTCTGGGTCCCGTTGAGCCAGTACTGGTTCTGATGCAAATATTTGTTTTAATTTTTCAAACGACTCATTTTCTTTCTCACCCCAATGCCATGCAATATTCTTCTTCGTTAACTCGACTAGAGGGGCTGAAATTTCCGAGAATTTGTCGACAAAACAACGGTAAAAATTGGCAAATCCTAAAAATGATCGTACACCTTTCACACTTGTGGGAGCTTGCCATTCAAGAATAGCTTTGACTTTGTCTGGGTCTACAGTAACGCTTTCTCCCGCTCTAATGATAAACCCCAAATACTTGACTTTTTGACATAAAAATTCACACTTATCAATGTCTAAGTATAGTCCTGCGCGGTCGAGCTTCCCCAGAATACTTCGAACTGTTTTCCAATGGCAATCCTCACTTCCATCGGTGTAGGCTAAGACATCGTCCATGTATGCTGTAGCGTCCAAGTCCAAGTGATCTCGTAACTGTTCATTGATGTACCTTTGGAAGGTTGCCGGTGCATTGGCTAGCCCAAAAGGAGTCACTAACCATTCAAAAAGGCCTAGTCTACAACGAAACGCGGTCATCCACTCGTCCCCACCTCTAATCCGAATTCGATGAAACGCTGATTTCACATCTAATTTGGTGAACCACTTCGCTGTTGAAAGTTGCCTCAATGTTTCCTTGAATAAGGGCAGAGGGTATCTGTCAGGAATTGTTATAGCATTAAGTCCTCTATAATCCACACAAAAACGAAGACCTCCATTGGTTTTTTTGCAAAAAGCACTGGGGCAGCTGCTGTTGAGTTACTTGGACGAATCCATCCTTTACCTAAAAGTTCAGTAAGAGTTTTTCGCAGGACCAACAGTTCCTAGCGAGACATATTGTAAAGCGGTCCCCATGGCGGTGACAACTGGTTTCCATTTTCGCAACGAATGTTAATTGCATGATCCAAATTGCCTCTGAATGGGGGTAAGTCGTCTGCTCCGCTACTGTCTGCAAAAAGGTGTGCAAAATCCTTTACTTGGTCAGGCAGGCGTAATCTAGCCTCCTCTACCGATAAGCGTGGCTTCCCTCGCAATGCCTTACTAATATCCTCTATAGAAGCCCTAAACACTGGAACTTCCTCGGCCATTGAAGCGATAGTATTTACCGATGTATGCTGTGGTTTGACCACACTACTCAGGTCATTCTCCCATCGATTAACACTCGATATCCAAGCTCCATTTTTCTTGAGTTCTAGTTTTTGGTCCTTTGCGTGGATGAGGGCATCTTGATCTTCGAGCCATTTTTTGCCCAGAATCATTGGATGGGTAGATTTAGGCACCACATATAACCACAGCTTTGGCGTTAACTATCCGTCTAGATCCATTGTCACGTAGGTTATCGAGTCAATGACTGGCTTGTTCTTGGTGGCATTTTCTGCTGTTTTGAGAGCCCGTGGTGGAATTGAAATGCGCGGCAGGTCCATTTGTGACACTAAAGATTCATCAATTATACCAAAACACAAGCACCCGTTGTCTACCAAAGCTTGCACCATAATTGAATCATTTAGTAGAGCATTTACTAAAAAAGGGTTTGTATTCATACTATCTATCTCTTTAGATCTTTCTACATGACTTGCCTGCGGCTCCCGAGCGCGACTTTGCTCGGGAGCATCTAGTTTTCCGACTTTTCTACTACACACTTTGCAAACGGCTCATCGTATTCTATGAGCGATGGGTCTATTTCAGGCAATGTAGCCGTATTTATTCTCACCTCTCCCGCCGGTCTTCGTGCTGGCAACAACGGACACACTCTTAAGCTGCATCCTTTTCTTTCGCATCGAAAACACTTTCTTTCTTTCTTTAATTGCTCGATCCGTTCAGGAGTCTTCCACTTCGCCCGTCCTCGTTGCTGTTTTTCTCTTTCGACTCCGGTTACATTAATCCCGCCCATTATAGTATCCCCCGAGGAGTCCAATTCGCCTACTCTTCTATACTCATCTCTCATTCGCGGCAACCCATTTTGGAGAGGTTGTTTTGATGCTTCCGGAACTTTGAATTTATCTTTTTCAGAATTCCCCCTCGAGAACTCTGATTGAACCGGTTGTTTTAGACGTCGATTCCGTCCATCCAGCACTCCGAGTTGTTGTGCGACGTGTCCGACAATTCTGACCCATTCGTCAAAGTCGTCTTCGGGAAGAAGGTGATTTCCAGCTAGAGTTGTGATAAGTCTGTCATTTAATGCATTTCGAAGCATCGATATTTTATTTGCATCGTCCCATGAATCACCTCGAGCCTCCGTCAACTTATTAGACCATGTTGCATAAAAATCAGGCCATCTCTGTCGTTCGCCCATCCTTAGTGCATGTAACTCATCGTTTGCTCTTGCAACGCGCATTGGATCGAGATTTAATTTGTCGAGAAACTCAATGAAATCCTCAGGTTTCCTTGTGCCATCAACTCCCCCTCTCTCAGAAAAAGGACCGACTTTTGCTAGAGCGGATCCTTTCATTGCTTTATAGATCATTAAAAATGCTCTATCATCATCATATCCGAATATATTCCAATCCATCCGGAAGGTATCGAGGACCGCAGTGCGCCATGCCGCATAATTGTTTCGGTTCCCATCAAAGTCAGGGAGAAGGGTAGGCTTTAATCCAGAAGCATTTTCCGGAGGTGGATTCTTATCTATACGCACTGGTTCTAGTGATCCTGGAGTCTTTCTTCTAATATGCTGTGATAACTTTTTTGACATTATCGCCATTTCATTCTTTAGTCTATTAAATTGCGCTAGGGTAACTGTTTCCAATGCCATTATTTGATATTCCTTACGATTTGATAGATCGCTTATGGAAAGGCTGGCGAGAGTCTCTGCAAGTTCTTCTCCTGACATATAATTTCGCTTACGATTTCGCTAACTCTTGGTTGGTGTTTTTTGACAACACCTTCACTAACACTGGTAGTTTATTGATATATTTGGTAGTACTACCGTTGACGCTTTCTCAATGACACTAACGCTTTCACTATGACGCTGACACTAACGCAAAGAATAAGTAATTAGATAGAAAGTATGTCACGGTTTCATTGATCTTTGTTGACAAAGTTTCATAGAAAATGTTATTAACTTTCTATCTAATTGAGTTATTTACAAAGACCTCCTCTCTTCCTTTATATTCTCGAGATTATATCTAGAACTTTCCGTCGTGATTACATCTAGGACTTTCAGTGGTGGAATCATATCGTTCTACCATATGCTAGAAGATTCTATCRGAATGGGGGCGTGATTATCAATAGTTCCAGGGTACAGGGGCTATGGCGATCGCCTAAGATAACCAGCATAGGCTACAGGGATACATCGGCTAGCTAGCCGTCACAATGCCCTCCCCTTTGAACTTTGAACTTCTATTCTCTTATTCTATTTTTTTTTTTTYCACGTTTGCTTCGGCGTAATTGTTTGATATTAGGTTCTGCGGGCCCGACGAATTTTCCAACACTAGCATCAGATGGTCCGTCATTCAGTTCGATAGGTCCATACAAGGTTTCAAAGTCATCCAGCGCCTTTGTATCTTTGATAAACTCTATAGGTTCCCAGGACGGGTCTATTTCACTAACCCATTTAACGAGAGCTTGTCGATATTTACCTCGGCCACGACGTATTGTTCTTGCCCTAAGTATTGATTCTACCGCGTACTCTTCCTCTCCTAGTTTATCAATCACAGGTGGATTTTGGGCATCGTCACGGATTTGGCTTGGGAATGGATCTGTGCCTGCCCGCTTTACCAGTTCAACATGAAATCTCTTGTGAATATTTCCCGGCACGTTCAATTCCACTGTTAGCGCATCTGGCACTGCTGTAACTGTATATTTGGCATGCAGCCAAGCTAATTTCTTGGAAAGTTGGGGCGTACTAACATTTTTTAAGTCAAGCCAAACTTTATCCCCCACCTTAAACTGCTCAGGTTGACGTCTGTGCCTATTGGCACTCTCCTCGTATCTTTGTTGCACTGAAGCCATTGCCGCTTGTGCAAAGTCCTGAGCACTTTTCAATCTTTTCACGTATTTCTCGCCAGCAATTTTTCCTGATGGGCGCATAGAGGTTGGAGAACTGGAGACCGGTTCACTCAGAGGATCTAGGTCGTAACCGTGCCTTAAAAAGAAGGGTCTCATTCCTCCTATTGCAGAGTTTGGTCTCGAATTTAACGCCAACTGAGCTAAGGGAAGTAAATCTATCCAATCATTCTGCGCATAACAAGTGAAGGCTCGTAGATATTTATAAAGTTCCTGGTTCGCTCTTTCACTAGCATTTGATTGAAGATGATAGGCGGTCGTCAATCTCTGCGTTATTCCTGTCAACCTGCAAAAGGCTTTCCAGAAATGGCTCATCCAATCACTCCCTCGATCACTAGTCAAGTACTTCGGAAATCCAAAATATCTATAATATCGGTCTATAAATAACTTGGCGCAGTTTTCGGCCGACATTGAACTGGCACCGAACACAAATATATCTTTAGATAATCTGTCTGTGATGACCATAATATTTGTGCAGTTACCTGAAACTGGTAGATCCGTTACGAAGTCAATTGTCAAATCGCTGCCAATTCGTTCCGGGACTGGTAATGGTTTTAAGAACCCAGCTCTTGCTTCCCTCCAAACGGTTGTTCTACCACAAACGTCACAGTTTCGAATGAAACGCCGTACTGATTCTCTCATATTAGGCCAGAACCACCGGCGCAGAAGAATTTTCACCATTGTATCTCTCCCTGGGTGTCCCGCGAGATTGCTATCATGCGTTTTCTGAAGAATGGCAGTTCTAAGCAGTTCATAGTCTGGTACCCAAATACGATTCTCCCGCCCACGAAGAATATTGTCTGCTGCCACTGTACATTCATTTATATTCACCTTCCATTTTTGTGATATATCTGGCGGGAACCCTCTATCACCAGCACTAACTGAGTCTCTCGCACGTCGCCAGTCTCTGTCTGCTTCTACTCCTTTTTCCCACAATCGCTGTAATCCCTCCTCCTCAAATAAATCTGGCATTTTTTCATAGTCAAAAGGATTCGAGCTGACTATTGTATCATCCAATTTAATTGTTTTTACACCGCAGAATGCGTCTTCCTCGCACGCAATTAAAACCAAGTTAAGAGTCACGGGAGTAAACAATTGCCTTATTCTACCCGCAGTCGGTTCATCGGTCAGGTCTTTAGGCTTGTCCTGTTCTCGACGTGAAAGTGCGTCCGGTCGCTCACAAGCTTTTCCAGCCCTCCATTTAAGCTTAAATCTGAATTGCTCCAAAAATTCACTATATCTGATCTGTCGCTCGTTAAGTAACCGCTTAGCGGCAAAGTATTTCAAATTTTCATGATCTGTCAGAATTGTGAATGGTTTTGCCAAAGACTGCAACTCTGCCTTCCATTCGCGTATGGAAGAAACGATAGCTAATAGTTCTTTATCAGGAATTTGGTAATTTATCTCTGCTCCGCTTAATCTTTTAGAAAATATAAGCGACCGGTCGCAATCTACCTTGGCTGTCTATCTGCGAAAGGCATCCACCCATGGCGTAGCCTGAAGAGTCAGCTTCCACGACCGTTTCTCGTTCTGGGTCCCATTGAGCCAGTACTGATTCTGATGCAAATATTTTGTTTTAATTTTTCAAACGACTCATTTTCTTTCTCACCCCAATGCCATGCAACATTCTTCTTCGTTAACTCGACTAGAGGGGCTGAAATTTCCGAGAATTTGTCGACAAAACAACGGTAAAAATTGGCAAATCCTAAAAATGATCGTACACCTTTCACACTTGTGGGAGCTTGCCATTCAAGAATAGCTTTGACTTTGTCTGGGTCTACAGTAACGCTTTCTCCCGCTCTAATGATAAACCCCAAATACTTGACTTTTTGACATAAAAATTCACACTTATCAATGTCTAAGTATAGTCCTGCGCGGTCGAGCTTCCCCAGAATACTTCGAACTGTTTTCCAATGGCAATCCTCACTTCCATCGGTGTAGGCTAAGACATCGTCCATGTATGCTGTAGCGTCCAAGTCTAAGTGATCTCGTAACTGTTCATTGATGTACCTTTGGAAGGTTGCCGGTGCATTGGCTAGCCCAAAAGGAGTCACTAACCATTCAAAAAGGCCTAGTCTACAAAGAAACGCGGTCATCCACTCGTCCCCACCTCTAATCCGAATTCGATGAAACGCTGATTTCACATCTAATTTGGTGAACCACTTCGCTGTTGAAAGTTGCCTCAATGTTTCCTTGAATAAGGGCAGAGGGTATCTGTCAGGAATTGTTAAAGCATTAAGTCCTCTATAATCCACACAAAAACGAAGACCTCCATTTGGTTTTTTTGCAAAAAGCACTGGGGCAGCTGCTGGTGAGTTACTTGGACGAATCCATCCTTTACCTAAAAGTTCAGTAAGAGTTTTTCGCAGGACCAACAGTTCCTCGCGAGACATATTGTAAAGCGGTCCCCATGGCGGTGACAACTGGTTCCCATTTTCGCAACGAATGTTAATTGCATGATCCAAATTGCCTCTGAATGGGGGTAAGTCGTCTGCTCCGCTACTGTCTGCAAAAAGGTGTGCAAAATCCTTTGCTTGGTCAGGCAGGCGTAATCTAGCCTCCTCTACCGATAAGCGTGGCTTCCCTCGCAATGCCTTACTAATATCCTCTATAGAAGCCCTAAACACTGGAACTTCCTCGGCCATTGAAGCGATAGTATTTACCGATGTATGCTGTGGTTTGACCACACTACTCAGGYCATTCTCCCATCGATTAACACTCGATATCCAAGCTCCTATTTTTCTTGAGTTCTAGTTTTTGGTCCTTTGCGTGGATGAGGGCATCTTGATCTTCGAGCCATTTTTTGCCCAGAATCATTTAATGGGTAGATTTAGGCACCACATATAACCACAGCTATGGCGTTAACCATCCGTCTAGATCCATTGTCACGTAGGTTATCGAGTCAATGACTGGCTTGTTCTTGGTGGCATTTTCTGCTGTTTTGAGAGCCCGTGGTGGAATTGAAATGCGCGGCAGGTCCATTTGTGACACTAAAGATTCATCAATTATACCAAAACACAAGCACCCGTTGTCTACCAAAGCTTGCACCATAATTGAATCATTTAGTAGAGCATTTACTAAAAAAGGGTTTGTATTCATACTATCTTTATCTTTAGGTCTTTGTACATGACTTGCCTGCAGCTTCCGAGCGCGAATTTGCACGGGAGCATCTAGTTTTCCGACTTTTCTACTACACACTTTGCAAATGGCTCATCGTATTCTATGAGCGATGGGTCTATTTCAGGCAATGTGGCCGTATTTATTCTCACCTCTCCCGACGGTCTTCGTGCTGGCAGCAACAGACACACTCTTTAGCTGCACCCTTTTCTTTCGCATCGAAAACACTTTCTTTCCTTCTTCAATTGCTCGATCCGTTCAGGGGTCTTCCACTTCGCTCGTCCTTGTTGCTGCTTTTCCTTTTCAACTCCGGTTACATTAATCCCACCCATTATAGTATCCCCCGAGGAGTCTAATTCGCCTACTCTTCTATATTCATCTCCCATTCGCGGCAATCCATTTTGGAGTGGTTGTTTTGATGCTTCCGGAACTTTGAATTTATTTCTTTCAGAGTTCCCCCTGGGGAACTCTGATTGAACCGGTTGTTTTAGACGTGGATTCCGTTCATCCAGCACTCCGAGTTGTTGTGCGACGTGTCCAACAATTCTGACCCATTCGTCAAAGTCGTCTTCAGGAAGGAGGTGATTTCCAGCTAGAGTTGTGATAAGTCTGTCATTGAGTGCGTTTCGAAGCATCGATATTTTATTTGCATCATTCCATGAATCACCTCGAGCCTCCGTCAACTTGTTAGACCATGGGGCATAAAAATCAGGCCATCTCTGTCGTTCGCCCATCCTTAGTGCATGTAATAAGCTATCGTTGGCATCTACAGAGAAGTCGAACCACCATTCTCGGTCCTGCTCTCGGAATTCATGGTCTCCCTCCCCACGAAGAAGTCTCAGCAATGCACAAATAGGAGTTTGTCCTCTAAGCTGCTGTTTCCTATGTTTTGATAGACAGTTATATATACCAATAGCCGTGGCATGGCTATCTTCCTGTCTCAATTCAGCTAGGACGGTCCATAGTCGAAA
>CACM01000650.1:0-11689 GCA_000208805.1 Erysiphe pisi
TTACCTACGCGTGAAACCAGACCAGTTTAGGAGGCTATTTCTAGACCTCACATCAATTCTGTGGCAAAAGAAAACAATAACAGATTACACTCAGTTCTTTTGTAACAGACAGTATCTATCTGTTTTGCGTTTTATCGTACAGAACGATAAAAGATAGTGGCCTGTGTATCCCATACGACTCTTGAACACTTGAGTTGGGGATCAGAAGCAAAAAATCTATAAATCTTAACTCGGAAATTATGATTTTTAGAAAGCCCATGGTTATTTTTAAGAGTGCAAAATAATTTGAAAATAATTTCGCAGATGAAAAATAACAAATAGGACTTGGTGAGAAATATGGCATCTATTTTACCTATAAACAACAGAAAATATCGTTTAATTCTTAAGTCATATAAAGGTGTTTGTTATTAACTTTAATTTTGTATTGTACAAAGTTGGAATAAATAGCTTCCATCATATGCTCTACATCTATATTTATTAATATATGACAAACCTATAAAAGTTTCTAATGTCCATTACTACTCTATTAATCATTACCATCCCTAGACTCCTCAGTGCCTGAGGAGCTGTGTAAATTCTAGGTTTTATTTAAATAAATATGCGTCTCATGAAAATTATTCATTAATCGGAACCGAACTCAGGGCCATAGGTCTGTAAAAGCTAAAATCTACCATTCAACTTGTCGAAACATAATCGATAAAAATTTTTATTCAATCTCTCGAAGCAACAATCCGTTGCGAAATAACTTCAGCAAATCTGTCTATCATGTTTCCCTCATCTTGTTGGGCTAGTCTAACAGAATGTAAAACCTTTTTTATCCCTATCCCTACATGGTCAGTGTCTGTAATATCGCGTAATGTGTTCAGACTAGAGACAAGCTGATTTTCATCCTCGAAAGCCTGAACTTCTCGTAGAACAGAGGCGAGCTCTTTATGCGTGTTAACATTTGGAACAGCAATCTCAGCGTCAAAAATTTGCTGCAAGTCCAATTGTTGCAATACCGACCGCTGTGAGGTGGTTGCTAGGATCAGGATTCTCCGAGACTTATGACTGTTAGAATTAAGAGCTAGACGTAGTTTAGGAAGATACATACCGCTGGTGGTTGGTTAGCTAGCTGGACCATCAATGTTTGCAGCACTGGATTAAGAAATCGAGGACCAACTGGCACCCACTCAATAAGTACGTTCTATATTGTCTAGTATGACGATGTTATGTGGAGATTTGTATGCGTCAGTGAAAACTTTATTGAGATACTGTATTTTGGACATCTCATTTAAACCCACCATATCTTTAGCTGATACAAGTTTGATAAATGGGAAGTCCGAATCCTTGGCAATTTTAGTTGCGAGGGCGGTTTTTCCCGATCCTATAGAGCCATGAAGTAGGACAGAAAAAAGGGTTGTATCTGGTGAGTTTTTGACCAAATCTACATATTGACGTCCATCATTAAGAATGTTTTCAATATGCGGACTGAAATGAAGAATTCCAGTGCCTATGGCAATATCAAGATCTTCTGACACACCAAAAGCTGGCTTGACCTCATCAAGGGCTTTTATGAAGTCATTTCGATTAACCTTTAAGCTCTCAATATTATCACCAACACCCACTGCAGTGCCAACCTTAACGTGACGGTTAAACGCAAAGGATGATGCAGATGCAACTAGACCAGCTAATTCAGCACCARRAAAATTCTTTGTTGATCGCGCCAACTCTGTAAGATCGACATCAGAATCCATAACATCGTTTTCTCGCATTTTTTGATGTATGGATCTTTAAAATCTGTACTCGCCCATGCTCATCTGGAAGAGAAATTTCCATATGTACTTCCATACGTCCCGGTCGTAGTAGAGCATCATCAATCATATCCTTACGATTCGTCATTCCAATCAGCAGAATATTGTTAAGTTGATTCACACCGTCAAGTTTAGAGAGCAATTGATTGACAACACTATCACCAACACCAGTGCCACCACCAGCTCCACTACCTCTTTGTTTACAGACGGCGTCTAATTCGTCAAAAATAATAATATGTAGTCCACTCTCATCACCCTTCTCCTTATATTCCTTCTCAGCATCTGCAAATAACTTACGGATGTTCTCTTCGGATTGACCAACATATTTATTTAATACCTCAGGACCATTGATAACTTTGGGTTCTCTAGAATTCAGCATCTTGCCTATTTGGCGAGCAATAAGGGTTTTTCCTGTCCCAGGAGGCCCGTACAGTAAGATACCTTTCACGTGTCGAATGCCCATTTTTTCTATTAATCCTGGCGGGAAAACACGAGAAGCAAAAGCTCTTCGGAATATTGCACTGAACTCAGTATCTAACCCACCAATACCAAGATCCTCAAACTTGAAGTTGGGAGCAATTATTGAATTTGCAGCAGGTCTTTTTGATGAACCTTTTAGCTTTATAACAGATTTTGCGTCCTTATAGAATGTAATAGCTGTCTGTCTAGTCAATATTCCTCTTGAGCTCCAGTCTGAGACCGTCGGTGTTGTTTCTGATTTCTTTTCCATACTCAGATCAACTAGCTGTACTGTTTTTACAACAAACATCAGTGGCATATTCTTGTAGTCCATGAGAAGTCTCTGGGAAGGCGCAAAAATCTGGTTCTCAAACTGCCTGATAAAGATATCGGCCAGAACATCTTGATCGAATGGGGTATCTGTAACCTTTTTTATTGATGCAAATCCGACTTCTAAATCTAATGCACCTAGATACGTACTTGACCCTTGTAAGAAGGGTTCAAAAGGCTCAACAGTAATAGGATCCATCAAGGCAACATCACACCAAGTTCTCTGAGGATCTGACAAACTAATACATCCAAGTGGAAATCCTTGCAATGGTCGAGCAGTGACCACATACTTTTGGTTAAGTAGTAAGTATAAATCGGTACCATCAGAAGGTGAGAAATCCTGTGGTGCAACCGCACAGCTTTTAATTTATTAGATAAATTCTGCCTCTAAAGATCTTGAAGGGATAAACTAACATGTTACTAAATATATATTGACTTTGCAAAGTTCTATCCTCGATCTTTGCTATTCTCATCTGGGTTCCTCGAGGAGGCCGAGCTGGTGGTGCTTTATACTGGCTAGATTGTATCCTCTGGGATACAACTCCATAGTCAGATTTTGGCTCGCTGGTTTCCCTCCCACCACTGGCTCTGGAGATCTTTCCAAAGATCTCCTGTCGAATATTATTCATCTTTCCTTATATTATTCTCTCTTGCTTCAAAGAGCAAACGAAGTATCAATCAGTCGTATTTAGGAAAATCATAGGTAATCAATGAGCCAATCGCACGAAGCTCCGATGATACTCCAGTGCTGGTTTTTTCTTTTTTCTTTTTCAAAAATTATCTATAGACAATCCGCTCTGAAATTTGGCTTGATAAGTTTAGATTTGTCTCTGCCTTCTTAAAATAGGAAATTAAAAACTCACACCGCAGTATAGTTCCTTTGCATTTTTATTTGGAGCTTTTGAGAGAGCTTGGGGTAAATCTATGATCTACCTCTGTTTCAGTATTTTCTGTAGTGTTACGTTTGAGGACCTTTAACTACACCCCACTCCACCCCCACCTCTACCTCCACCCCGCGCGCAAGCCCATTAGTTATACGACAAAGACCAATAATATTCTTACGATAATTTATCCCTGTCACTGTACCCAGACTATTTATTACTAGCGGCATAATTGGTCGCTCCATATGTCCGTCCATGGTAGAAGCCTTTATTATTAGGCTAGATCTTTGTCTCTATCTAACAAGTTCGATTGTTATTTGTCTCAAGTGAACTCCATAGTTCTCAATAAGATCATTTTTTCTTAGAAATAGAAGGCTTGTTTAAGATTTAACATCAAATTTTCCATTATTGAAATCCTTAACTTTTTGAGTTTATCTAAATTCCAACATAAACAAAGATAAATTCTACAAATGGAAAAAATCGTCAGACTCACAATGAACACTGATACGGATGTTCCAGCGCTACCTACAGATATGCGCCCAATCCCCCCCCCCCCCCCCCCCACACCACTTAACCTCACCTCCGTCAATGAATGTAACACACAGTCTATAAGACCTACGCTAACTCCAGTTGCTCCCTCAAAGAGAGCTGCCCAAAACACCATCACCAATCAAGCGTCACAACTATTAGAAGACGATTCTGGTCAAATGTATAGTTACCTACCTAAAGATATTCATGAGATTATAGAACAACGCCGTCGCCGAGAGAGAGCCTGGCACGTTCGACTATCGATATGCACTAGCGTAATATGCAACATCGAAAGCACTCTTCTTGTTTACAAAAACGACATAGAAAAAGAAGAGGCTGACTTAGTAAGAAACTACCTGCAACAAGCGATTGCACTCTTAGCAGCTTCAGATAACGCTCCAGAGTCCCCTCCAATACCACACCTGACAAAACCACCAAAGACAAAAGGTTTTATTCGGGGGAAAGATACAACCAAAAATAAGGCATCAAATATCTCTCTTAACACATTGACAAGTCAGAAAGAGTCTCAGCCTCGCAAGAGCATACCAGAGGATCACTTTGATATAAATAACGTTCAGCAAAACTCGTGGGTCACGATCGCTAGAAATGGCGACAAGAAATCGCGGGCACAGCAATCTTTACAGAAACCTACGAATAATATCAAACCTCTCCAACATCATTTACCAGTCCGATCCTCACCTATCATAAGGAATGCCAAAAATTCTAAGAAGAGTAACTCAGATAAGTCTGACTTCAGGCTATTCGTCCGACTTCCCCTTGAGCACGAATGGCGCAAGCTTTCTCCGGCCGGTATTCGTGAAATGATTACAAAACGCTTATCAATCTCCCCAGCTTCTATTGGTCTCATCAAACCTGTTCGCACAGGGTTTGCGCTAAGCCCATGTAGTATGGAAGCGCGTGAAAATATTCTGAAAGCCTCAGGAGGACTATTTTTATCAGGTGCTAAACTAGAACCAGCCACCTAATGGACCCCTCTTCTAATTCCAACGGCTCCAAAAACAATAAACACCTTGCAAAGTCGTAAAGAAATTTCAAAACTAATGCTAGCAGACGAAATTGAGAGAGTTTCGTCGGTACGTCCAGAGGCAGTAAAATTATGTGGTTACCAAAAACCCGATGCTCCACACCGCACTTGGCAAGCTCTTTTCACCAAAACGCCCAAGCCAGGATTTAGAGTCTTCGATGAATCTGGTATATCTTCCATTTTCAAGAAGCAAACACCTATCGAATTTTGTAAACGGTGCAACGGACACCACTCCTCAAAATTCTGTTCTCGAGCACCTTCATGTGGAAACTGTGGGTCAACTATGCACACTCAAGAAGTATGTATGGCTGCAACGCGGTGTAGAAATTGTGGAGGGCCTCATCGGTCTGACAGTCGAAAATGTCTCGCACGCCCAACGCGCCATGGAGCTCCGACAAAAGAACAATTAAAAGTCTATCGTCAGGCAGGAGATCGCGAATTTCAGGCGGCAGTCAGGGCAAGAGCAGCGGAAGAAAGGGCATCTGAAATGGAAGCATCAATGGGAAATTCAGAAAATGGGAATCCTGTGCCGGAAGTAAATGTGACAACAATAATATCTGTACCTGAAAGTCCAGAAGCAGAGGAAGAATTATTACATACATTTGGTAATGTTACACAAGAATCAGTCGAAGTCGTGACTGATTCTTCAATGCAATTATGAATAACGGCCCACAGGGTCGTCAACCCCAACCACATACTATAAAATTCATGTCGATCAATGTGGGTAGAGGGGGCATCATGCACGATATGGCGCTAGCTCGCGCCTGTGAGCTTCAACTAGATATCCTGCTAATTCAAGAACCGTGGTGGTCGGGGCGTACGAAGTCCCACCCGTTTTTCGATCGCCACTTACCTTACGTTGCTGGTGACACTCGCCCAAGAGCGGTTACTTACACTAGGAAAGATTCATCGAAAATTAACGCTCCTCAATGTTTCCGTCATCTCAAATAACAGGAGATTATTGTTGGGTTTTAATAAATGGAATAACATTTCTCAATGTATATAAAGCGCCGCATAATCCATCTGCGGTACAACCATTACTAGACTGGTCTCCACCAGCGAAGTCAGTTGCTATTGGAGATTTCAACTCTGTCCACTGGGCCTGGCAGCCAAGTGCTCGAACATCATATGGGCAAGGCGAAGAAATCGAAAGGTGGGCTGAGGAACATCATATGTCATGTTTAATTGTGGGAGAACCTGCACACCGAGCTGGGAACACTCTAGACCTTACATGGACTAATATAGACGGAGTAAATACTCGTGTAGATCGCGATGAATGTGTGACCAGCGATCACTTTCCAATATGTGGGTCAGTACCCTGCCACACTSAGGCGGTAGCGAAATTAAAAGGCGAATTACGAGTTCCTAAAGATAAGCTAGGCCATTTTGCCCATCTTGTTTCTCGTTGGTTACCTCCTATTTCCACCCTCAGTTCCATAGAAGAGACAGAAAACCTCGCTCAGGACATTTGCAGAGTTTTGAAGGATGCAATAAAAGCAGTGGGAAAAAGGCCGAGTCGAGGCAAAGGCAAGTCTGCTCCCTGGTGGACTCCTGAATGCAAGATCGCACAATTCAAGTGCAAGGAGGCAGACACAAGTTCTGAGCGATCGGAAAATATCAAACTATTTAGGGCCACAGTAGCCTCAGCGAAAAGAGAACACTGGAAAAAACATGTTGAATCTCTAACCTCTTTCCGCGACGTCTTCCAACTCATGAGATGGGCTTCACCTAAATACTCCGGAACCCCTCCACCACTAATACATCAAGGACGTATCATATCGGATCAAGCAGAACGTGCGATGATACTACGAGACAGCCTCTTGGCACGGCACCAAGCAACAGACGATCTACCTCCTTGCACGCTTATTGGTAATAACTATATTCAATGGACGGAAGAGTTAACAGAAATCGAAGTACGAACATGTACAATAGGGTGTGGAAACACTTGTCCTGGAGCCGATGGGATCTCGGCGGAACTTCTTACGACATGCTGGAAATGCGTCAGTCCCCATGTAATGCACTTATTCCAAGCATGTCTCCAATTTGGCTACCATCCATCTTGTTTTAAATTAGCAGAGATCATATTTCTGCCAAAAGAAGATCGAGATCTTACTACAGCAAAAGGGTGAAGACCCATCGCTTTGCTATCCTGTCTCGGAAAAGGCCTGGAAAGATTAATTGCAAAGAGAATTTCTTACCTCGCAATCACATCAGATATAGTTGGAAAACAACAATTTGGGGTCCTTCCAAAACGCTCAGCAACCGATCTTGTCTGCTGTTTAGTACATGACATTGAAGAAGCTCGCTGCCAAAAGTGGGCGTCTACTTTCGTTAAATTAGATGTTCAAGGTGCATTTGACGCGGTTTTACATAACCGATTGCTATGGAGGATGCAAGCACAAGGATGGCCTGACCATATTCTCAGGTGGACCTGCTCCTTTTTAACAGATCGGAGCGTCCAAGTTCGTTACCCGAACGGCATAACTAGCCCCAAAAAACTAGCATGTGGAGTTCCACAAGGCTCTCCAGTATCTCCTCTACTCTTTCTACTGTATTTGGCCGAACCAATGAATAGTACAAATTGTCGGACTCGCTTTAGCTACGCTGATGACATCGGGATTCTAGGAATTGGTCGAACTTTAACGGATTCAGCAGCTGCTGCACAAAGGGAAGTAAACAGTCTTCTTAATTGGGCGAATGAGAATGCTGTCTCGTTCGACTTGACAAAGACTAAGGTAGTTCAATTTCCAGGACAAGGTCGAGAAAACCCAGTGGGAATTACTCTTTCTGGTGTCAATTTTGAACCAGTCGATCATACTGGGTGGCTTGGCATTTATTTAGACTCTAAACAATCTTTTAGGCATCATGTAGAAACATGGTGTAGCAAAGCCTTAAGGGCTGCCCAACATATGCGTAGATTAAACCCCAATATTGAGAGGTGCTGCTCCAAAACCTTTAGTAATGGCAGTAGATGCATGCGCTGTCTCTGTAGCGACTTTTGGATCAGAGGTATGGTGGCCAGGCCTAAACGGCCGACCACACACGGTCTTGTAACGCCTCCTACCAGTCATCATTGTGGTCTTATTGACAAAGCAGTTCTCCTGGCACTGAGAGCAGCAATTCCACTGTGGAAAACTACACCACTAGCAATTTTCCACAGGGAAAGTGGCATTCCCCCAGCAAGAATTATTTTAGAAAATAAACGATTACGTCATTCTTCAAGGTTGTTATCTCTAGACGACAGACATCCTATGCGCAGCCGGGCAAGCACTTGTTCTAATGTTGGAAATCTTAAGTACAAGTTATAGTCAAGAATATCTAAGCATCCTGAAACTCAAATGACACGTCTACAACGTACTTACCACCAACTTCCAACTGCAGAGACTGCAGATACTTTGTTAGGTCCAACCTATCCATTAGAACAGAGGGGAAAAGTAGTGGGAGTGCAGGATCATAACTTATGGAATAGAACGTTAACCATAGGAGATATCTGCGCCTTCTCGGACGGATCATCCGAGGGACATGGACGCTCGGCTTGGGGCTTTGTGCTTCAGCGTGAGGGGCGAACATTCAAAAGAAGTAGAGGTATCATGCACGGTGGCGAGGTATACGATGCCGAGATATATGGGGCGCTCGAGGCACAACGAGCGGCAGTCCAAGCAAGACAAAGAGGCCAAAAGATCTTTGTTCTATTAGATAACCAAGCAGCAGTTGGGGCACTTCAAACAGGTAAAAATACTTCCTCATTGAAATTATCCCGATCCTTTCGCGAAATTTCCAGGATGGCCGATGCTGAGGTTCGATGGGTGCCGGGTCATTCCAAAATTAAGGGGAATGAAGAAGCAGACCTAGAGGCTCGCTTAGCACTACAGATGCTCCCTGCACGAGAAGCTGTGCCGCGGAATATAACATTAGCTTATGTCCACCGTCTGATGCACCAGCACCAACAAGAAAATCTTACTGAATGGTGGTCTAAAGTTTGCCCAGCTCGATACAAAGATTTAGATCTCCAGATGCGTCGTAGAAAACCCCCAGAGCTGGCTCTACCTCGACGGCTCCTACATGGACTTTTAGCAGCAAGATCAGGACATGGAGATTTTGCAGCGTACCACAGACGTTTTAAACACGAGGATGCTAACTTGAACTGCGATTGTGGACAAGAAACTTCGCCTACACACTTTGCTAGGTGCAGAAAATACGCCACAAAAATGCGTAAGCTCAGGAAAGGTTTGACAATGAACGCTTTCATTAACCAGTTACTCGGACACAAGTGTTTCGAGAAGTTTTTAGAATTAGCACTCGCCACTGGCTGTTTTGGGATATCGAGTGTACAGCGGTCCTCAGCTGTAAGCGAGGACAGCATTTGATGAAATTTTACCATTTGTAACGAAATGGCGGGTTGGATGCTGGTATGAGAAATGCTTGCTTAGATCAACAAGAAATTTTCACTCTTTCAATTTTAACACTTTATTTTATTTTCCTCTAACCTGTTTTTCTCTATCTCTAAAAACCCTTTTATACATGTACATAACTTCCATAGCGGTAGTTGGTGCGAACGAGTAGAGCACGCTTCAGGCTGTGATCTCTGCCGGCTCCACCGGTCCTGGACCCATAGTGGACATAGGGCAGTAAGCCTAGGACCTTAAAAAAAAATGATAAATCCGAATCCCCTAGACTACTTTATGAAATTAAAAACACATTACCTAAGCAAATTATAACGTTTCTATAGTAACAATATAATTATGTAGCTCAGGTAATTTATTCCCACTTTCAAAAAATTAGTCTAGGACGGACTTGATTTTTGTTTTGGTATAATCTTTAATTCTCGCAGGGGGGGTGGTCTATGTAGACAACAGGGGTGTTTTCTTTAGACATTCCCTGTTGATAATTGTAACTTTAGTCTTTCCAAACTATATATACAATTAAATAATTATACTTTCACATCACCCTCTCTATTGTAAGATCCTCTCTAGGATCCTCTGTCTTCGTTGAGCACTCAACTCACCGTGAACTAGAAATTTCAACTATCCTATCGATATGTGCACATCCATGCTGTATTTATTCAACATGTTAAATTTGCTTTTGTCTAAAAGAGTCTATGATTTTGAAGAAGATGATTTTGCGGATGAACAACTTGATTATATCTACAATGTATGGACCGGGAGCGTCTCACTAGATTTATTTATTATTGATGACAATGATGAGGGCGATGATGATGCCCCCTCTCACTACGATGGAGGAAACAGTTAAAATAGAAGTGCCACTCAACGGCCTCTGAGTCTCAATCTTAACGCAGAGTACGACACACTCTATGCGGCTGAAGATGCTCCACATGATTTCAATCGACAAGAAGGCTTTGAAGTTGCCAAGCCAGAAGGCGCAAAAAAAATAAAAATGGCGTCTTATATAAGCAGAGAATGATATGCGCAAAAGGTATGAAAAGAAAATTAGGTGAAAGTAAGGGTACACGACCAACCACTCGTGGTCGAGAGAGTAAGATAACAAATTGTCCTCGGTCATTGACAATATACATAAACGAGGCAATAATCAGATGGCACTATAGACCAGGATGCACATTTGAGCATAATCATGGTCGTATTGAATCATCTGCATTAGCTAACCACAGACGCAAGGCAAGGAACTATGAAGTTCAAAAATTTCTGGATGCAATTATTGCGGGCATAGATTCAAAGAAGGCCCGTACGATGGCCTTTTCGACAGTTTTCAAATCAAACCGACGGCCATGACATTTTTGTTCTAAAGGAAATATATAATGCCGGGCTTCGATTAAAGCAGAGTTTATTGATTAATCAGACACCAATAGAGCTTGCTACTCAAATACTAAGCGAAAACTTCTTTTTTGATCATGTCAATGATCCTTTTGATGGATCCATAGAGATGTTATTCTTCTCACACAAAGGAATAATCAAAATTTTGCAAGATAATCCTCAGATGGTTATCATTGATACCACCTATCGTACAAACGAATATGATCTGCCACTACTTACATTTGTAATTATTACACGTATTGGTTTAACAGTACCAATTGCACATTGTTTCTTGATCTGGGAGCAAGAGCCTAATTTCTAATGGGCTTTTAAAACCTTACAGAAGCTATATGCCGAATATAACATAGATGAGCCAAATTTTATTTTCGTAGATCGTGACCGTGCATGCATTAATGTATTAGAGGCCACTTTTCCAAGTATACCTCTCATTGTGTGCCACTGGCATATAAATACAGACGTGGAAGCTCAGGCAATGAAGATTTTCGGTTATGAAACTGATTTGGAGACTCTTAAAGCGATTCTCAGCAATAGAGGCCGATTTGCTTTTAAAATTTTCAAGTGCATTGTCAAAGCAGAGAATGAGAATGAATATGAAGCCAAACGTTACGTACTCGTAAGGCGAGCTTAGTACGATGAGGCCATGGCTGCCTTCTTAAAGTATCTTACAAAGCACAAGAAGCTCTGTGTTCGGGCATAGACGAACAAAGTGTGCCACTATGGGATGTCAACTACTTCGCCCGGTGGATCGGCACATGCAGGAATCAAGGGATGGCTGGGAAATTCTCGATCAAATATTCTAATATTCTTAAGGAAGATGATCGCCCCTGAGAAACTAGTCTTTTCTGGTACCGTAAAAAAACAAGC
>CACM01000645.1:0-11395 GCA_000208805.1 Erysiphe pisi
ACTCATTACTCATATGACATTATTTTTTTTTTCTTTTTCAATCAATGTGATGGTTTCTGATAAACCGATCAGAAAGAGTGGACTTCTCAACTAAAAAAAAAACGAAGAACTTAACACTACACAGAAGAGGGGTGGGATTTAGACTCTATTTATTTCCTATCATAACATAACA
The DNA here is from genome assembly GCA_000208805.1 of Erysiphe pisi. NCBI lineage: Eukaryota > Fungi > Ascomycota > Leotiomycetes > Helotiales > Erysiphaceae > Erysiphe > Erysiphe pisi. Next base: position 173 of record CACM01000645.1, read on the forward strand.
TAGCAAATAGCACAGCATAGTTTAGTTGAGGAGCCGCTCCGTTCGTATTCACTCAGCCTTTCATTTCATTGGCTTCAAATCTCATCCGAGAGAGATCATTAAAACTTCTTCATTACTTACCGACCGCGATCTTCAACCACAGCCACATCACTCTAGCTTATCTAGAGAACTAAGTACTGTATTTCTTTGATGTAGAAAAGAAAAAAATATAACACTGAACTCGACTCGGCTCAAATACTATAAATTGTACTCAATTTTGTATGCATCATAAGTTGTATTTGCATTTGCGTAAAAAAAAATAAAGAAAAAGGATTATCAGTTTTGTCGACGGGAACTGAAATTTTATGGGATGACAATGGTTGGTTCATCTTAGAGAAGAGTTGATAGATTGGGGACTACATATCAAATTTAGGCGGCTGATGGTGGCTGGTGAAAAAGGTATTAAGCAGGATTCAGTACTTAGGCTCACTAAAAAGGGTAACAGTGAGATGAGATGATGTGAAACTAACCAGTTGCTGGGGAGCAGATATTGCATGACACGGATATCGGGAGTCAAACATATTATGTATAGAATAGTATAAGCGAGGTCTCAAACAGGTTAGAGTGTTTAGAGAGTCGTTTCAAGGGATTTGAAGGAAAATGGAGGAGGAAAATTTCGGGGATTAGAAAGGGTGATAAAGGGAACCGGTTCTTGAGAAGGAGAAGGGGGGRCGTGAGTTGACTGGAGGAGTGATAGAGTAACCCATCTATGAATATATATTTTTACTACATTATTTATCTGTCCCCTATCGAATCTACTGATTTATCAAGTAACGTCTTCCACCTCTGGACCGGATCAGATCACGGTAACTTCAATCAAATCAGCCTTATTTTGAAAATGTGATAACACAGGTATCCACGCTAGAACCTTTAAAAAGCTAGAATCGTAATTATTCCTTAAGCTGGGAATCGTAATTGGGCCTTACCCGCATCTTACTAGCCCAGTGCCCTCCTCTTCTGCCTTTGAAAAAGCCTGGAACGTCTGATAGCCTGTTGTCTCTCTTTCATAGCAATGAAATATAAAATCCTCGCTCAAGACCAATGTAGCACAACCCCTCGTTGCTCAGCCACATATCTTAAAACATCTCTGGTATGTTGTTAAGAATATTAAAATATCCTTTTATGAAATGTGATTAGGCCTGTTAAATGAAGACTTCTAATCAATGGCTTGAGCAGGCTAATAGTTAACCAAAAAACATATATTTGAATAATTCTATTTAAGTAAGACAGCAAATTCTAGTCTACTTGTCAGAACGTAAGTTTTGGCTTGATAGAAGAATCTTAAATGAAGATTAGTTAATTCTAGTTAGTAGTAATTCACTTATCAGATTGAATTAAGAATAGAATATGATGGATGATGAGATATATTATCAGAAGAATAAGATAAGAGGTAAGAGGTAAAATCAGTTACATTGATGTATGTGTGTATGGAAAAGATGATATCCTATTTTCTATCTAGGAATGTACAGCCTATTTATCTCTAGGTGAGATCCAGTGTCCCCGCTTGTTTTGATCTTAAAGCTTATTTCTCATGTTAACTCCAGTGGTGAGAATTGCTTAGATCTTCATCGAACTCTAGACTCTGGTCTTATCGGAGTAGTGATATGTCTTTTTCTTTGGTCTAGGCTTTGTTGGTGCGGTGGCGTAGTGGCACTCCAGATCACCTTTCGATTAGTAACAATATCTTATTTCAGACAGCCATACTTTATCTCCAATGTTATAAGCAGGCAGAGAAAGTCGAGAGGTATTGGTATTTTCTGTAGCAATCTGTTGAGCATATCGAATTTCCGCTCGGATGAAGTCTTCCAAATTCTTTAGTCTTTCCTTGAATTTTTTAATTTCTAGCGGACTTGTCTGGCAATTCGAACGAGCAAGAATTTGGTATCTGGGATTATAACCATAGTTCGCAAAAAAAGGAGTAACCTTAGTCGCCGAAGAGATTGAGTTGTTATAAGAAAATTCTGCCATGGATAGATAGTCGCACCAATTATCTTGCTGATAGTTACAGTTTCCCCGGAGGTATTGCTCAAGTATTGCATTTACCCGCTCTGTTTGTCCGTCCGTTTGCGGATGAAACGCACTGCTGAACCTAAGCTGAATGGAGAGACACGATGCCATCTCACGGGCGAGAACTGAGGTAAAGACCGAATCTTGGTCGGAAACTATTGATTCCGGCAAACCATGTAATCGAAATATGTTATCTCGAAGAAGAGCTGCTAGTCCAGCTGCGGTACAGGTTGTTGTGGTTGGCATAAAGTGAGCCATTTTAGTAAGTCGATCTATGACCACCAGTAAAGCGTTATAGCCTGCTGATACAGGTAGACCGGCTACAAAATCAAGTGAAATGGATTCCCAGTGCTTTTGTGGAATCTCCAGTGGTTTAAGATAGCCAAAAGGAGCGTGTCGGACTAGTTTTATTCGAGAACACGTATCACAATTCCACAAGTAACGCTCGATTAAAGCCCTAATTTTAGGCCACCAAAAATTGCGAGAGATGAGTTCGAAGGTTTTTGCCCTACCCGGATGTCCAGCGGCAGGGTGATCGTGGCAGGTTGATATGATTTCGGTGCGAGGAGACTCGGGTACATAAATCATTTCCGCAATAAGTAATAGTCCATCTTTATCAAGTTTAAATGAGCTAAGATCGACATGAGGATGCCGAGACGAGTTTGATTCGAGTGCTAAAATAATTCCTTGAGCAAAGGAGTCAGTTTCAATTTTTTCCTTAAATTTCTTTATCAAGTCTGGTTCTAATTTCAGTGCAGAAATTCCTAGTGTTGTTTCTAAGATGGAGTGTGAAGGTGACTTTATATTTAGTTCAAACGAAAGTATAGAAGTTGCAATCTTCTGTGGTGCAATGATTAAGTCGTGTGGTGTGTTTGTATCCTCTCTCCTAAAATCTTCAGAACGACGTGTGAGAGCATCAGCTCTCGAGTTTTTAATTCCAGGCCGAAATTCGAGACTAAAATCAAGTTCTGCAAGCTCTAATGCCCATCTGGCTTGTCTGCGGTTAAGTATACGCTTGGTAGTAAATGCCGTCAGGTTTTGGTGATCAGTAATGATTCTTACAGGCGAAACAAGGTTACAAACAAATTGTCGAAATTCTCTTAAAGCTTCTACAATAGCTAGAAGTTCCTTATCCCCCACTGTATAGTGTACCTCTGCCGGGCTCATTGTACGCGAGGAATAAGCTACAGGATGTAGTCGCTTAACATTATCAGCAGCAAGATGATATTGTGATAAGACTGCCGAAATTACTCGATCCGATGCATCGGTTTCGAGAACAGTATCCAACGCGGGATCAAAATGTCGAAGTATGGGGCCTGTTGTAAAGGCTTTTTTCAAATTTTCAAATGCGAAATCACACGATTGTGACCAAACGAATTGAGTTTCTTTTTTAGTCAAATTAAAAAGAGGAGCGGCGAGTTTTGAGTAGTTATAAATGAACCTTCTGTAAAAATTGGCAAACCCTAGGAAGGATTGTACACCTTTGACATTAGATGGAGGTTTCCAATTTTTGATTGTTTGAATTTTTGTAGAGTCCATTGAAAGTCCGTCTGGTGAAACCACATAGCCAAGAAATGTTGTTGTGTTAACGGCAAATTCGCATTTTTCTGGTTTACAATAAAGATTAGCTTGTTGGGGTTTTTTAAGGACTTTTCGAACGTGATCATCATGAAGGGTCGGGTTATCAGAAAAGATCAAAATATCGTCCAGATATACTATCACAAATATGTCTAAGAATTCTCTAAGAACATCGTTGACAAATTGTTGACAAGTGGCCGGTGCATTGGTTAGTCCGAATGGCATAACTCTATATTGATAAAGGCCATATCGAGTTCGAAAGGCTGTTTTTTCCTCGTCCCCTTGTTTAATTCTAATTTGGTTATAGGCACCTCTCAAATCGAGTCTTGTAAATACTTTTGCATTAAGTAACTGTCGCAATGAGTCATCTATTCGTGGCAACGGATAGACATTTTTCTTTGTTATTGCATTGAGTGCGCGATAATCTACGCATAGCCGCAAACCTCCTCCAGGTTTTTTGACGAAGAGAACAGGAGATGCAAAGGACGAGGTAGACGGCTCAATAAAACCTCTCTGTAAGTTTTCATGTAAATAGTCACGTAGCTCTTTCAGTTCCGTATTTGACATTGGATAAAGGGGGCCTAAAGTAAGTTTTTTCTCTGATTCTATCGTAATCTCGTGATCTATATATCGGAGCGGCGGAAGTTTGTTTGCTTCTTTAGTTGAAAATAAGGGCAAGAACTCGTGAAACTGAGTTGGAATTTGCTGACGTAGTTTTTCCATGTCGACTTCCTCGTCTTCTATCTCCTCGGCTGAACAATCAGCGATTTCTTGCACAGTAATAGTTAATGCTTGAGTATTCTCTTTAAAGGATCTTTTGATTTCATCGGGCTCGGAAATCGTGAAATCATCTTCTAGCTGAGGAGAGTTTGGCGGGTATGAAAACCAACTTATTGAGGATGGAGACGAGCAAGCGGAGTCAGTTGAATACGGTGAGGGGCATGAAAAATATGACGAAGGAGATGAAGGCTCCGACAAAATCGAACAAGGAGACAAGCAAAGTGAGGAACGTGATCTTATGTGTGGAAAGCAATTGCTACGACAGTAAGGTGAAGAGAAGGAAACCATATTTGTGCTCCATTTAACTTGAGGATCATGCTTCGAGAGCCAAGATTTTCCTAAAATGATATCGTAGCGGGCAATTCGAGTGACCTGAAATGTCAGTATTTCCGCATGATCGTTTATATTCAGAGGTAAATCTATCTCGTGGGTTATCAGACCGGATGCAGATTCTCGGCCATCAACAACATGCACTGCTTCAGCAATTCTTTTGGGACGCGTGATAAGTTGGTATTTTTTGACAAATTTATCGTCTATAAACGACGTAGATGCCCCTGAATCAATTATTGTATACGCTTTTACGTCTATTCTAACTAATGCAGTTAAGGCAAGAGGGCGTTCATTTCCCAAATCAAAAGTGTGAATACATTGCTTTATTGTTGGTTTAGATCGCAATGAAGTTGCAGAAGATTTTTGGGGAGCTTGGGACGACATAGATAAAGGAAAATCTTGAAGGGGAGCGACATCGCTAAAGGGATTTATTATTGAACTAGAAGATTGTCGCTTATCTCCTAGTGTATCTAGTTTTTGATTGATATAGCGGTATGTTAGTATTAATTTCCTCCACCCTTAGCTCCGTATTAGATATTTTGGGGTTAGAAGATGATTGACGAGAGGCAAGAGTTGGACAGGTAGCGATTTTGTGTCCTAATTTCCCACAATATCCGCACAAATTGTTTGCCCAACGATACGCCTTACGTGCAGCCCTACCTGCTCCTGAGATGTCTAATTTCATGGGATCATAATTCTGTGTCAGAACTGGGGGCTGAGGAGTAATTAGTGTTTGCGGTGCAAGCGGTTTCGGATTTTGCTGGACTTGGGGCAATACTCCTGAATTAAGAGGAAGCTTTTGCTGGCTATAGGATGTCTTAGCTTTCTTTTCTCTCAGTCGTGCATAAAGTTCGTTGTCTAGTGCAATGCACAGTGTCGCGAATTCAGCAAATGTCTTAGGTGGATTTTTCCCAACCAAGGCATCCTTCACGTAGTCCTTTAGACCCTGACGAAAATGATGAATTTGAACCTTTGGTTCAAGCCAGCCTAGTTGTGAAAATAGTGACACTATTTTCGCGTAGTACGCGGCACATGAGCCGTCTTGTTTTAACAATTGTAGCTCCCGTTCAGCCGTAGCATAGGAGTCTGGATCGTCAAACGCTGCACCGAGAGCATTAATAAATGTTTCGAACGTTGAGAAAGCTAGGTCACCCGTGACCTGATCAACCTGTGGTTGAAACCAAGTGTAAGCGTTACCAGTCAGATACTTGTATGTAGGGATGATCCACAAGATCTGACCTTGTCTCCGCCTTTATTCTGCCTCCCAAATCTTTTTTAATCCCTAGCGCTGCTCTTTGTTGCCTCAATTCTCCCACTGTGCTGAATCTGAAGTCATACGCGGGATGGCTCATTCCGCCTGAGCCTATGTACGGTTCTTGAAGGCACAATATTTCCGCTCCGATCTCTTTCCCCACCTGGAAGGTAGCTTGGCACACCGCGTAGTTTTTCTGGCAGTGGTGTCGTATTACACGCATGATAGAATGTTTGGGCTGCCACTGGCAAGTTCCTGAGTTGTGATCTCCTCCGTTTCTGCATCGTTTTCATCTATCTCTCCTCTTTTCTCCCCAGCTCCGTCATCTTCGACTTCCATATCACTACCAATACTGCTGGTATCGTCTTCTTGATGCGGAAAGAGTTGTCTTTCTTGTCTCCTCTCCTGCTCCCTCCATTTGTTTCAATCTGCTTTCGCTACAGTGACTGCTCTCCTATAGTCAGGACATTTAGTTGCTCGTGCTGTGTGGCTTTCCCCACAGTTCGTACACTTGTAACTTCCATGTCTGGTACAGTACTTTCCCACTGTTGACTTACATCCTGCAATCGGGCACCTATGTGTCGTCGTCAAGTGTGGTTCCGCACAAACGGCACACCTTACTTTCCCTAGATTCGGGCATCCGAATGTCATGTGACCCCAATAACAGCAGACGAAACAAATCGTGTCTGGCCCCACTTGGACATACTCCTCTGCTCTATGAAATTTTCCTCCAAAGTGAAGTCCTTGCTTTAAGATTCGTTGAGCTTCTGCGTCGGTTCTTACTGTTATTTTAATTGTTGAGTGTTGCTGCGTACCATTTCTTGCGACATCTGCTATGCGGTCTGGGTGTACTATCTACCGCGGCACAAGCAGTAGTTCAATTGCTGAGGGGCCAGCTGCTGCCTCCTTACGAATTTTCTCCAGTCTCCCTAGCGGGTAGTATCGTCCCAGTTCTACGGTGTAAATCTTTAGTCCTATTCACTGCTGGTTGGCGCATACTTCTTTTACATGAGGGTCAAATCTCAGCGCTGTTTTGAGGAAGATTTCTTGAAACATTGATATCATTATTTTCGCAGTTTTTTGTTCCTTCGTGAGACCAGTCAGATTTTCGCGTTCATTATACCTTAGATTCACAACCCTGAGGTGCGCCGGTAACTTCATACTCAAAAGCTTCATGTTTAACGAGTAAAGAATTTCTTGTGCGGTAGAGCTCGACGTCTGCGGAGCTTCAGAAGAGCGTTGGAATATGAATCTCCGTTTTGCCTCCTCCACACTCTTAATTGGTACCGGGAAGGCGTCTTTCGGAGTATTCTTCTTTGCTTTTTTATATCCTATAGCTTCCCACTCCGCTGGCTTTGAGGCAGATAGTGCGTTCGTGGCTGTGACCGCTGACATCAGCGGCACCGTCTACGCCTTAGTCTAATACAGTAGGATATCAATGGAAAGTTACATGTTTTGTTGATGTTTCCATTGGCGAAATATACCAACATCTAAAGGTTGTAAAGAATGAGTCTCATGCGATGGAAAAATTTGCAAATGTATGTGATTTTCTTCAGCTTTTAGGACAAATTCTTCGTGATAATGGCAATTATGCCCCTCCATTAAGAGCATGGTCCATGGCTTATTTGGACCTGAGTCGCTAAACTTGATAAAACGCTCCAGATATTAGAGCATAGCCTGGTTTGATATATATCCGGTTGGGGAAGTAGTAACCCAGGTATAATTTTCAACACTTTCATGGCACCAGTTATCCATAATTTTCTCGCCAGGAAGGATGATAAATGGTGGTTGGTAACTACCACCAGCACTGATAGTCTCTATAACTTTAATAGAGAGTCGATTTTCTGGAGAGCCGGTATATAGTTCATGAACATGAGTTTGAACTACTACTGCTTCTCCAGTAGGGCATCCAATCCTAGCACCAGTTTCGTCCATGTTCTAGACTTTTTTACTCTTCTTAATCTTCAATATTTTACACCACTTTCGGTAGTCTAGAAACCACTTTTTTATAGACCGATCAGTATGAGACTCAAGTCTAGTCTGGGCCATGGGCTTGGTTTTAATGACATGGAGACCCAAGTCATCTCTACGATTCTTCCACCACTTTGAGAACCATGAATTAGACGGTGGATCCCTAGGAGGCGATTCCTGTGATAAAAAATATGAAATAGCTTTGTAAATGAGCTGTTTTGTTGCTCCAAGCTGTCCAAGGGATGATAATTTGGTTATGTATTCACAAACCACTTTCTCATAAGCCTCACTTTAGCATCCGATTTTTGACCGCCATTCTTCACGGCTCGCCCCCTTTCCCTGGCAACCTTAACTCTCATATGTATAGTAGTTCGACGTCTTACGTCTAACTGATATCGATCGCAAGCGTTCGTAGCTGTTGGTGCTTTACCTGTGTTGGGATCAATAGAACTGGATCAAGGAATCACTCGACAGTCGAATCAATACGCATTTTCTCCTCTTGAGATAGCTTATTTCTTTTGTTAATTTGGGAAGATTTTTGTTGTATATTATGTGACGATTAATTGAATTATGTATGATATAATTACAATTATTTCTTCGGCCAAAATTATTTTCCCATTGTTAGCCTTGGCTTAAGCGGCTAGCCTAATTAGGATGAGCGCACGGGTAATCTAAGAGTCAAAACCGCTTCCGCCCACTCAAAGCGACAAGCGCATGAGTAGTAAAGAACGCACGGGTATAAATTCATAAGCACCACAAAAGACATTCCTACCAATACTAATTCCTTAGTTTATTTGTCATTACTTAACCACGTATTGACCACCACGTTGAACCTCGAAAACACGTATTTTCCTACTTTTGAAGAAGCGGAAAGCTCTGTGAAGGCTTTTGCCAAATTGAACGGCTTCGTGTGACTCAATCGTACCAAAAAGTGCGAAATAGGTGAGTTAAGGAAGGTTTGGATCGGATGTGCTCACAGCGGTTGTTACAAGAAAAAGAGTGATGGTACACGGAACATGTCTATGTCAAAAAAAAGCTGTCAATGGCTGGCTATTGTGGAACGCGTCTTGCATCAATCTGGTCACTACTTATGGGACTTGAAGTTGACATGTGGCGATCATTCTGGATATAAGGCCGCCTCTGATCCTGCAGCTTATGTGGTCAACCAGACGGTAAGCCTGGAGAAAAAGACCATCATTTCTACGATGACCTAAGCTGGCGCACCCCTTCGTATTGTCCTTGCCACACTTCTTCAAGAGAATCCTGCCTGTCTTGTACTCAGGAAGGATATCGGCATCACCAGAAAAACAGTAACAATCTTGACTGCAATGATTCGCTCGGTGTTGTTCTGATAAAAAATATCGATTTCACTACACCAGGAAAGAAATGAAGCTTTGAATGGCCAAAGTCCATTTGAAGCATTGCTAGATCATTTGGAAGCAGATAAAGTTACGATGTGCACAAAGTTAAGGCCTCAATGTCTGTCCATTTCGCCAAATACAGCACTTTCCATTGCGCGGATCCATTATGGATTCAACATATAAAACCAATATGTACGCCTGATAGGGTCTCTCCACTGGCTGTCAAGGAAAGCTAATGAAATGTTTCGCTTCAATTCAGGAACGAAATGCCATTACTACACACCGTTGACGTAACGCTATTAAACCATACCAAATGATTTTGCTTTCTCTATGTTTCTTATCGATAGAGAGCAAGTAGGACTATAGCTGCGCTCTTGACCAGTTTTTCGATTGTTTCCGCTCGATGTTAAACGGGCGAAAATTAACAATAGTGGTGGATCGTGAACTTGCTCTAATTTCAGCAATTCCAGAGACATTGCCGGGCTCATCAATTTTGATCTGCCTTTGGCATGTCAACAAACATATCCAAGCAAGATGCAAAGGGCACTTTACTTCTAGCAAAAATTATGACGCATTTTGGAAACTGTGGTTGAGCCTGTGTAACTCAACCAATGAAGACGAAGACGAAGCTCGCTGAGCTAGTATTCAAGAAACTGTTTCGGCTCCTGTTGTCACGTACCCATCTTCAACATGGTTACGGTGACACAAGGAACAATTTGTTCTTACATGGGCCAGCAAAGTTGCCCATTACGGGCATGCGATCACCTCCAGAGTAGAGGAAAGTCATGCTTTTTTGAAACAGCGGATTGCGCTCGCAACCTCTGACCTTATTGTTGTGCATCAAAAATTGCTGCTCGCCGATGATTCACAACGAGTCGAAATAAGTCAGAAGATGTGATAAAGAAAGGCTGAGCGTGCCATTTCGCTTGCAAGCAGCATCTTGGCTAGGCATCGTCCGAAGAGTGTCATCATACGCGTTGCTTACGGTAATGATACATTGTATCGTGGATTGCCTCTTGTGTATTAGCTCACGATTCCTGCCATTAGGTGCAGGAAAAATTTCAGCTTGCACGACAAGTCTCATAAAAAGCATGCACGCATGCTTTTTTAAGCATCATGGGCCTCCCATACGAGTACAAGCTTCACCGTAGACTAGACGCCGGTTTTCCGCTGGTAGCTGCGGATTTTGATAACCATTGGTGACTACAGCAACCGTAAGCAAAGGTCCTTCGAAAGCTGCCAATTTCTTCGTTACAACAGAAAGTGGAAACGCTTGTACGGCGCCATGAGGAAATGCTTCTTTACTTGAGAAGACAATTAACATTTGACCTGGGATCATTCAACAATACAATCAGCTCAGCAGCACGGGAACCGAATTCGGAATATACTCATGGTCGCCCTGTAGGTTCTGTTTTCACAGAGCTTCACATGCTGAGAGCCATCTCTATTTGAGTATGTTGCGGCATCACAAACCTCGCTAGCAAAAAGAAAGTGCCGTAATTGCCTTCAAGAAGATAGACACAACAGGCGAAACTGCCCAAACCTACAAGCATCCCAATAACTGTATATAGATGTGGACAATGCCAACCAAACTCTCTTCAAATGCGAAGAAACTTGATTTAGATTCAATAAAAATTTAATGCAAGATAAAACAGGGTGCTCATTTCAGGCTAGATCATAGCACAACAATGACAAATGAATGTAAATGAATGTCTATTGACGCTTATGAATTTATAGTAAAAAGCGGTAACTGTATTTTGATCGGTCAGCGTGACGAGGAAGGTGAAGTTATAGGCGTCCCTTTCTATCATTCACTCATTAAATTCATCACTATGTAATAAACAAATTTGATCTAGTAGAAGCAGGCTGCTGCTTAATTAATAACTAGACATTTGTCAAAGGCCA
>CACM01000634.1:0-11032 GCA_000208805.1 Erysiphe pisi
ATTCGCATTAATTCGTTGTTCAATTTTTCTCAAAATCAGAGATTTAAGTTTCTGAGTTATATATCTACATCACTCTGATCATTTTTTTCTGTTTTGCGAGAGGATAATACTTTTTCTTGATGTCTTCAGCCAGTAAGTACATTGAGCCGAATAGAGACAATTCTCAAACTATATGTCAACCATGCCAGAGAAACTTCTCGTCCTGGAAAGAGTATGAGAACCATATGTTAAACAGTGGGGCTCACAAGTTTTGCTGTGACATATGTTTGAAAGACTTAAAAAGTAATGGTGCTTACAAAAGACATCGCGACTTTGTATATATTCTTGTTTCCCTTTAAGGCTAGGTATAACTAAATGTAACTTAGATGCACCCTTTGAATCAAGAGCTGAAATGTCATGGATGTAATGAAATATTTCCTCGACTTGGAGCCTTAGTGGCACATATCGAATCTTCGCGATGTAAAGTAATGACAGAAGGTCATTTATCAATGATACGAGAAAAAAAATGCGAGACTACGAAACCCAAAAGGCAGCTCGAAACTTCAAGGATTTCAATCGGTGTGGCTTTCCAACGGGATTTGATTCTGAACCACTCCCACTTTCACTTTCGACTAATAGACGTATCAAAGATCAAGAATCTTCTACATCAATCGGCCACTTGAAAAATGATGAAAATGAGGATTTAATTAGTTATGAAAATCAGCCTGAAGCCTGGGATTCTATTTCCGAACCCAATAGTGAACAATCTCATTGGACTTCTCCAGAACCAAGATTAAATCAGAAACAATCTAATGTTAGTGATGTAAATCTAGATTCTAAGCAATCTAAAAATTTGTTTGATCCGAAAATGCCTGGATTTCGAGCCGAAAACTTTTACATTCCATTGCTAATGAAATATAAATGTCCTCATAGAAGTTGTGGGTATGTATAATCGTTTGATCTCGAGCTGTTTCTAATTGTTTACAGTAAAACTATTAAGAGCAAGCCTGGCTTCATACAACACTTGAACTCGCAAGCTCATGGAAATGAAGACCTAAAATGCTTAAACTGTCTAAAACACTTTGCAACTGCGACTGCGCTCACCCAGCACTGTGATTCTCACAGCCTTCGATGTAAAATCCGAGAATCTGATTCTTATGATCAAATGGTTGATATTATGACTTCAGGTTTTGCTACTGTTAGAGGTAGGCTTCCAGATAATGCTGTTAAATATTCTACGAATGTCAATGCGCGTAACAAATAAATGACTTGTGAAAAAAATTGCAAAAAGGAATTAGCCCAAATTTTTGTTCTAAAAGCGAATTTCGAGCGGTAAATTTAGTGTTTATTTTATTATATTTTATTTTTAAATTACGATTCTTACAAGCGTAAGAAATTGGAAGTAGACTTGATAAAGTAAGCTCGGCCCCCTGCCTATCTTTCGTCACCCCCTACCTTTCGCTAGCCTTCCATCTATCACGACCAAATTTAATATCGGGTTTATCACTTCACAACTTCTTCCTAAATGAAAGTTTCTGAAGAGTCTGTTCAATCTGCCATCCAGGATTACAGAAACGGCGTTTTCACTAGCCAGAACGCCGCTGCGAAGAAAAGCGGCGTGCCTAGAAGTACTTTTAGGTCTCGTCTGAATGGATCAAGTAGTCAAGCGATAGCACAACAACATCACCAGAGATTGGGCTCAGATCAGGAGAAATTTTTAGCTGGATGGATTCTTGACGAGAATGCTAGAGGATGTCCGCCCAGCCACAGTAGAACACGTGAAATGGTTTGCGAAATCCTGAGAGCAAATGGGGACCATAAACCACTAGGAAAAGAATGGATTACCAGCTTCCTCCACCGCAACTCTCGGGTACAATCCATAATTGGAAGAACGATCGAGACATGTAGATCTGTGGTGCATTAAAGCATGAAGTTTCATTTAATATTAAGTGAGTGAGTGAGTATCATTTAACGTCTAACTAAAACTATTTACAGCTAGTTCAGCCTCCCAGGGGGCGTAGGACGCGTGAGGGTGCTACATCTCTGCAGCCTGGTCCCTCACATCTCGGTAAACCCGTAGGTCGCAAATTTTATCTAAGGGGCCTTGGCATAGCCGATCGCCCGAACCAATTAAATACAAGAAAGGTCTAAAGTTTGAAGATAACATTCTCTAGTAACAAAGGGAATGTTAGATATGGTTTTTWTTTTTTTTTTTGTAAATAATTAACCACGTGCCAGCTCCAACTCACTCCGACTAGGATCTTCTCTCGAACAGCAGACTGCGAAAAACCGAGAGTTCTGCACCCATTCTGCGAATGCCTCAGCGCCATTACTCGTACTTAGTAGCCATTTAATAGCGCGTAGTCCATTTAGGCCTTTTGATTTGAGCGGTGCCAGCTGCCGGCCTTTCTGACAGTAGTAGAAGTGGTCTGGCGACTTCGGAGAGCCGCAGATGCAATAGTGTTCTGCATCTTGGTGTTTAAAGCGCGTATGGTATTGTGAAAAATCGCCGTGTCCGCTTCGAGCTGCCAGTAGGCAACCTAGTGTTTCGCGTGGAAGCTTGAGTATTAAAGGTGTCTTTTCTTTTACTTCTATTCCCAGATCTTTATATCTTGGTGGTATATTCGTTTCGAAGTGAGATATCTTGGCCTGCGTGTATCTATCCTCTGTCTTTCTTAGAGCACGTTTGCTGGTGTCTGGCGTGTCAAGCCCTATTGCAATCCCACATGCCTCTTTTGCGAGGGAGTCGGCTTTTTCATTTCCTACTATACCTGAGTGTCCAGGGCACCATCTGACGTTGATGTTACCTGGTGAAGGAGGCCAATAAATGCCGTGTGGTCTATCGTGCCATTTTTTCTTGAGATCGGCGAAAAGTCTCAGGTGGTTGTAGCTCGAGGAGTCTATATATCCCTCTGCTAAAAGAATTGCGGCTGCTTCATTGTCAAGACATACATGTATATTTTCTGCTATAGCCGCCTCCGCAGTTAACAGAGCAGCTTGAGTTCCTTGTACTGCTGCAGCAATCTCAGCGTCGTGAACCTCAGCAGAAGTGCCGAGCGGAACATAGCTTGATGATATTAGATTAGAGCCACGGTAAATCGCATATCCACCGCCCGCAGAGCCATTTGCGTCCATTGAGCCGTCTGAGAACACAAATAAATCTAAGCACGAAGTTCCTTTCTGCCAATCTAAGAAACTACGGACGCCTGCTAATTTGCCCACGGCTCCAATCTTAAATTTAGATGAGTCGAGTGTTTTTAAATCCCATGGAGCATTAATTGGGAAGCTAGAAAGTGCAACTCGAACTCGATTTCTCAGCCATGTGATATGGTGAGTATCCCAACGTTTACGGAGTGGGTGTCGTGTGTCTGAGGCTGCAATCCTGATTATTAGTCGATCTTGTATTCTATGAATCCATGCTTCTGCAGGAGCCCACCCAATTTCCCATAGTAGTGCGGCTGTTGGCGTGGTCTTAAATACCGGCAAGATGGATCTTGCGGCTTGATTTAAGATCTTATTTATGCGACCGATAATATACTTAATATTTTTGGAGGTTACCCAGGTTTCTGTACCATAGAAAAGAGCTGTCAGGGCGGTGGCTTGTACAGCTTGTCGCGCCAGAAAAGGACTAAGACCCCGGATCGTTGAGGAAAGCTGTTTCACATGGGCCAAAGCCGAAAGTGCTTTAGTTGCCGCGTGATTTATGTGCGTGCGGAAAGTCAACTTGCGGTCGAAAAGTATTCCCAGCCATCGTATGTTATCTTTCGGGAGAATTAACTTTTCTCCGAACTTCAGAGGGGTTTCTTTGGACTTATCCCGCTGCCTGTGGAAATATTGTAGTTCTGTCTTTTCACTATCGAATGAGATGCCTAGGTCTCTTGCACGTGACAATACATCATCTAATCGCCGTTCTGGGATAGTGCGTGCTCTCGCTAGTAGACACATATCATCAGCATATCCTAAAGTAATTCCAGAAGCAGATTTGAACAGGGGTTCCATGTAGAGGAGGAACAGTATTGGGCTAGCTGGGGAGCCTTGAGGTAATCCACATTTCAAGTTAAACTCATTAGACACAAAGTCATCTATGGTAATTGTAGCCGATCGTTCTGACATGAACGAGTCTACCCATTGTATCCATAGTAAATACTACAGGGATGGTAACTATTAGCGTGACTATAAGATATGTCACGTGACCTTCAAGCTGCAAGGCTGATACTTCAACACACCCCCTCAGTCTGAAGCTGATGCACGTTAAAGTGCGGTCTAGAATTTATGTAGTTAAGGTAGTTTGTATGTGAATCATTCCTAATTCTATTTGAGAAACTGCAAGTTAAGCATCTCGACAAACCTTAAGTGTTTCGTCTTGGAGAGTGATTTCGTCAGACCATCTGCTACCATTTTATGAGTTGAAATGTAGTGTGCGTCCACTCTTCCATTTTCTAGGTGTTTGCGAATAAAGTGATGCTTTATATCAATATGTTTAGTCCGCTGATGTGACTCAGGGTTATACCCGAGAGCGAGACTACTTTGATTATCCGAGTAGATTCGGGTGGATACTATGTCCTTTCCGGAATACTGCATCTGAGCCATCACTTGTTGTATCCACAGCAGTTCTTGAATGCAAGAAGTATACGTATAGTACTCGGCTTCAGTCGAGGACAACGATACATTTGGCTGACTTTTTGAAGATGCAGAAATCACCCTCAGCTACAAAGATACGCTCCCACCAGTAGACCTACGGGTACCTCTATCTCCACCCCAATCAGAATCACAGTATCCATGCAGCTCTTGGCTGGGATGATTTCCATCATATACAATACTTAGATCTAATGTACCTTTCAGGTAATGGAAGATGGTGTTTACACCCTTTAGGTGTTGTGGGGACGGATTGGTCATATATCTAGAAAATGCCGAACATGAAAATGCGATGTCTGGGCGAGTATGGATAGCTAAGTATAAGAGTGAGCCGATCTTTGATTGGTACTCGGTTATTTCAGCCGCGCTAGCAGCACCATCAAATGGAGCCATGAATTCTTCAAAACCTGCAGCTATAGGTGTATCGACAGGTCGGCAGTTTTCAAAACCAAATCGTTCTAATATTTGTCGAACGTAGGCATCTTGAGTTAAAATATCATTTTATTTTGAAGATATCTTGTTATGCGGACACCGAGAAAGTAACAAGCCGGGCCTAGATCCTCAAGCTGGAATTTGCTTGCAAGTTTATTTTTTAATGAATTAATATGGGCTAAGTTTCTTCCTAGAATTAGAAAATCATCAACATAAGTGACGATCAAGATTCCAGTTTGCTCATCGATTTAAATGCAATTGTCTGATGCAAGCGGAACAAATCCTACTTTGGAAAGGCTTCTCTTTAAATGTCTCTGCCAAAGTCTAGGTGCTTAATTTAACCCGTAGAGGGCCTTTTGGAGCTTACAAACGAAAGGATACATTGATGTGACTCCAGACTCTCTCCAGCCTGGCGGTAGATCAACGTAAATGTCATTATCAGTAACACTATTGAGGAAAGCTGTAACTGCATCCATCTGCTCAATTTCAAGATTAAACTTGGCCGCTAATGCAATGGCAATCTTCCAGGTTGAATTTCGGCAAACTCCAGCATGTCTCTGTGTAAAATCACGACCATACTGTTGCTCAAATCCTCTTACTACCCAACGAGCTTTGTACTTTAGTACTTCGCCATTTTTKTCACGTTTCGTTTTAAGAACCAGTTTTCCTGTGAGCACCTTTGTACCAATCGGTAGTTCGGAACGTCTGACAAGTGACCAAGTCTTTTTATCAGCCAAGGATTGGTATTCAGTATTTATTGCCCTTTTCCATTTGCTAGAGTCCCTACGACTCATAGCTTCCGCAAGAGTTTTGGGATCAGATTTTTCTTGGACTGTGAATATTGACTGTGAGGCAGCGATGAATCTATGGAATGCTATTCCCTGATTATCTGCAGAGCTAGCAGCCGTATTTCTAGTGAGCCGATTTACCTTCTCATAAACCTTATTCTTACTGCCGAGTGGTCGGCCACGGCGAGCTTTTACCACTGTAGAAATTTCCGAACACTCTTCATCTATTGGCTGATCTTAACAGGTTGACCCTTCTTCATTCTCCTCAGTGGTTAATTGTTCATTGCTTTCAGCATTATTTTCACTCTGCGCTATTATTTCATCACTCTGATGTTCATTAAAGCTAAGTTGCTCGAAAGGTGTAAGCGATTCAGATGATAATAAAGGTGTTTCTCTTTGATTGAAAGTATTTTCTTCCTCCCAATCACGACCATTAATTTGAATTCCATAGGGGTAGTCGTTCACTTCCCAAGGTTCATCCTCCTCTATTTCTTTCGAAAGGTCTTTTTCTTCATCAAATCGTGCCGATGATGACCGGACCACTTTCCTTCGAGAGGGAATATAGATACGATAAATACGCTGGCCTTCATAACCAACCAGTATACCTATTTCAGTCCGCTTATCAAGTTTCTGAGAGAGGACTCTTTTTTCGACTGGGATTTGGACGTACGCCTTGCATCCCAGAACTCTAAGATGACTTAGATCTGGCTTTTCATCAATATTCAGCATAAAGCGATTAAACGCTTGGATTAGTGTTTCACCATTAAGAACTGACGTATCAGTTCGAGTTGCGATTTGCAATTGTGTTCTGACTAGCTCTGGCCACAAAAATTTGGGAATTTTCTTTTCAATAGATACCGTACGGACTCTCGATATAATTATACCAATTGATCGCTCAGTATGACCGTCTTGTTCTGGAAAATACGGAGTTGTGGTTTCAATTATCTGTCCTAATTTTATTGCAATCTTACCCATGTCCTTTGGGGAGTACTCTTTTCCGCCATCAAGTCTCCAAGATTTTACAACAGCGTTGAACTGTGTTTTCATCAAGGCATTGAAACTTTGAATTGCTTCTGAAGCTTCATTCTTTCTCTCGTGGTAATAACCCCATCTTGCAGATGTTGCTCCATCCGTGAACATAGTACAATACCGCACCGAAATCCAGGAATCATTTATCAATATTTTTCCAATTGGCTGAATCATGACTACATAGACGGAAACTGAGTCTAGTTGCAATCTGGGACGGGATGAAACGCTTTTGCGTACATGACGCAAGGGCTTAGATAGTTCACAAGGCTCACAAATATTTTTCTTCTTGGAAGAATTTAAAGCCTGACCATAATCGATTCCAGTTGTTATCTTTTGAGTTGCTTTAACATTTCTTATACCAATATGGCCAAGTCTTCGATGCCATAGTTCCAGAGAGTTTTGCGAACTTTGTAGATGTGCTGGCAAGGCAACGGTAACATATGATTCATTTATATACAATGAGTCATCATATGTAGCGAATTCATCTCCTTGTGGTCCATACATTACACCATACCTCATATAACCTCCTGCTTTTAGTAACTTGTCACCACTGAATAGATTCACAGGGCATTCAGGCAGGTATAAAACTTCTCTTAAAATAAAGGGGTTATTTTTTCCATTAGACAGTTTACACTGTAGAGTTACAGTACCCATTCCTTTTAGGCGAATAGGACCACTTGCAGTATTAATTAGAGGAAGATTTTCAATTTCTTCATAATTATCAAATCTTTCGAGAGAGTTTGCAATTGTGTGTGGACGCACCCGTGTCAGGGATCCAGCGATCCGATCTTTTGGCAACAAAACTAGACTGATTTATACAAGTCAAGCCTCCGAATCTTGGTGCATCGATATCACTATCTTCATCCTTATTGTTAACATTGGCTTTACTGTAGTCATTAAATTTTGTCCATTTCTTATTATTTTTGTGTTCCCACTGTTTCTTGAGGTCTTTATTTTTGGGATCTTCAAAACATTTTCCCTTCGCATGACGAGCTTTTGGATTTCCACAAATCTTACAATCATGAGGCTTTAGACGAGACCTATTCTTTCCAGAGTCTCCTGATTTGGGCTTTGGTCCATTTTGACTACTTCCAAACAATCCCATTTGGTTTCTATTGTTCCTAGAATCTGCCCTGGCCTCATCCTTGAGGTCGTGTATCAATTCACTAAGGGTGATTAATTCTTTTCCCCTACATGCAGCCCGCTGTCTCTCTGCCCATACTGGGAATGATTCTCTCACTGCTTCCAAGAATACTAGCGGATGCCACGAGTCGGGAGGTGCAATATCAAGACGATTCAGCGTATCAATAGCATTTTGGAAAGCTATGATAAATTCATCTATATTTGAGAAATCCGAATGCCTTACCTTTATATATTTTGCGATAGCTTGTTGGTTTAAAACGATCCCTGAACTTTCGTACTGATTGGCAATCATATCCCACATTTCTTTAGCTGTACCTAAGCTATTAATTTGGCTTGCTATTGAGGTTGAAACATTATTGGATATGCATAGTTTCATCTTCAAGTCACCTCTTGCCCATTCGTCAAAGGCCAGTATCTCCTTTTCTGACGCGTTATCGTCAAATTCATCCACAAATCTTGGGGGAGCAGGAGCCTTAGGATGATAGTATTTTCGCAAGCCATTGACTCGAGCAATATTCTCGATATTGTACTTCCATTGCTGATAGTTATCTTCGCCTTTCAGCCGGAGGTTAGGAGCGAGCATCATGCTCGAACCAGATGTAAGTGTTATACTGGAATGCTCCATTTTAGTCTATGTTCTTTGTGTCTCACCTTGATCAATTTACGTTCGACTTCGATTATATCCGCGTTAACGAATAGAAGTCGTGTCCTCTGTCCGATTCTGATCACTTGTCGTGTCACCCTTTCTCAATACAAATTGCTTTGTTGGTTTTATAAAGACGATTATACCGCAAGTTAGAAAACAATTATCACACTAAGACTATTATACCTTTAAAAGCCGTTTGGTCTCATAATCTATTAAAGATAGACAGTGGTAAAAGGTATATTTTTCAATTATATATATAAACTAGATTACTTTGTTTACTCTATATATTGTATCCATAGTAAATACTACAGGGATGGTAACTATTAGCGTGATTATAAGATATATCACGTGACCTTCAAGCTGCAAGGCTGATACTTCAACAAGTTGGCCAACCAAACCTAATTTCAATCACATGACTAAGCACAGACCATTATATCATTCCATAACTAGTCGTCACACAATGTCTTGTTAAAATAAGTTTGATTCTTCGGGGTCAGCCAAAAAGGCGGCGCATTAACTGTTTATCCGAGCCGGGACTTGCATTATGATTTTAAGTCTGTGCGCGTTTTCCATACGTTTTCGCGTGTGTCCCTTTCACCTTGTTTCGCGTCTCTATCTAGGAATCTTCAACTATCACACCGAACACACATACCGTTCATTACTTCTCACTTTCCATTTTCGACACAAATCGACATCCTATCTATCAAAAGCCTTAGTTGGATTTTTGAATTATGTCTACAAATTTATCATCTTCTATTCGCTGCACAAAATGCAAATCTTTTCTTCCAGCAGCAGATTTTGTGACACCCGAARGAATTATCWAAAAAACATGCCAAAAGCACTGGAAGAAAAGACCACTCAGGGATGTTTACGACGATTGGACTGTTTTTGAGGATGATTTACGTTAATGGGCCATTCTAAGTAGATTAATTTAATGTTGTATCTGAAAAATGCTTATTATTCAAAAAAGCAAGGACCAAATATTCCAAGAACTATAAAGGTCGATAAAGTTTTCGCTCTTGATTCTCTTCCAATTTTGATGACAGCTAGTCGTAAAAATATGCAGTTTGATCATGATGGATGCGGTGAGTTATGTAACGATCTTGTGCTGAGAATATTGGCTGCTGGAGGTCATCGATTCTATAAAAGTGCAAGATACGAAAATGAAGAAACGGGTTTCTTTAGGGCCTCTTTTTGTTGCTGCCAGGACAAGTCTAAGCAAAGAGAGTATCGTGGCGACAATAAACGTGATACGCCTTCAATGGCCCGATATGATTGTAATGGTAAAATCGAATTTAGAATCAATTTAATCTCCAGAACTTGCACTCTTACTATGGACCATCAGCATCATAAGGCTTATGTAGATAAATCTTTAAACCATGATATAATCGCATTCATTGATAAAAATATGATGTCAACGCCTAATGAAATTTTTAATCTTCTATCTAATAGTAGAATACACGGCTCTGATGAAGTTACCCAAACTCAAGTATATAATCGTTGGCATAAGGCTAATTCTAAGAATTGGCTGAGTAAGGCAAGTTATGTTATTTTCCGGAATATCGGTGAAACAGTTAATGCGCCGCCTTTTTTGCTGACCCCGAAGGGACGTTCAAAAAAAAACGTCCCTTAACGCGGGTACTCAAATTTGAGATCACGTGTTTGGCTCCTGGAAACTACCCACTAATTCTGCTGATAAGGAAAAGTCACCATCTTGCTGAGATACGGTCCGATAACTGTAATTTGATTTTTCCCTAGTCAAACATTTCATAAAGAGACATTTCTCAAACAAGATCTAAATATGTCTTCTTTGATTCAGAGGATTTCTTATCAAATTATCAGTTTTTCTCTGTCAAAAGTAAAAAATAGAAAATAGAAAAAGAAGTTTCACTTTTAATTCCGCATTATACTCTAAATAACAACTTAGGAAACCGAAATTAATACATTTTTGGAAATCCAACTTTGTACAAAAGTTATGTTTATCTATAACTCTAATTAATGATAGAATAAATGAATTATTTTAGTCATAGTACATTGTGGCCGGATGTTTTCTACGAGTCCATGTCAATGGCATTGTACGACGATTATTTATTTGATGGACTTCTTCCACTAAAGTTTGATTAGTAGCGTTACTTTCGATGAATTTTTCAACAAATTTTTCGTTGCCACGAGCTTCTTGCTCATCACAAATTTCAATAGCACGCAGCATCATTGACCGAAATTCAGAATAATCGTGTGTTTTAGGAGCTTCGTCCTCAAAATCTTCATAGCTATCTGAATTTGAATCTAAATCTGAGTTCGAGTTTACATTTGACTCTTCAGAAATGCTAGTAGTAAGAGTAATCTCTAAGGCCCTAAATTCTGGGCGGGAGATAAGTTG
>CACM01000599.1:0-13753 GCA_000208805.1 Erysiphe pisi
TTAACCCATGGATATCACGCTGTACCTATACATCAAATATCATCTCGGAATGCGAAAGATTCAAATACAAAAAAAAAAGCTCATGAATTTGTCCAAAGACTAAGAGAGGGACAAGAATACGCACAAGCCGCAATGGCTGTGGCCCAACAAAGAATGGAATCGTCTGCAAATAGAAGTAGATCTCCCCAAGAACGATATGAAAAAGGTGACCATGTATGGCTAAATTTAAGAAATATTAGCACACCACAGTTATCCAAAAAGCTCTCTTGGGTTAATGCAAAATATCGGGTAACTAAAGTCATTTCGCCACATGTAGTAGAACTAGACGTTCTTTCAAACATATGGCCAAAATTTCACGTCGATTTGCTAAAAAGAGATCCCCAAAATCCTTTACCTTCCCAAAAACTAAAAGATATGCAACCACCTCCGTTAATAAATTCTGACGGAGAAGAAGAGCAAGTTGTTGAAAAAATTCTACGTGCAGAAAATAAGCGTCGGGGACGGTATTTTAGAAGGGAAGTTCTTGTTAAATGGAAACAATTTGAAGAACCCAATTGGGAAGCACGAGATAATCTTGAAGAAACTGAAGCTCTAGACATTTTTGAGTCCAAATACGGAAAAGGTGATGGAGTTGGAGAAGACGTTGGAGCCCGTACAGGCACGACTGGTAAAAGAAAAAAAAGGAAAAATAAAAAAAAAATTAGAAGAAAGGTAATGTTGCAGGCTTTGCCTTTCACTGTACTCCTACCGTGGCAGTACGCTAGGTAYAGATCGCCGATTGAAACGTAAGTAATTGTACACTGTAAGGTAAGGGATCCCTAATTTAAAGGTATACATCGCCGATGGCATAAGTAGGGATCGCAGATACGGTTAACTTTTATTTTTTTGCTTGACTACCTTATATATATCCCTTCCAACTCAAGTAGATAGATTTTCTTAGATGTTTAAAAGTTTAAAAAAATAGACAGTATTACGGCCAGCTTACTTTGTTTTCAATGTTTTGGTGATAGCCCTTCACATTCAGAATCGAGAACTTGACCAAGAAACTTGTGATTTGTGAATGAATTTTTGAAGTGGAAAAGGCTTTTGATTCGTAAAGAAGCTTAGTACTAGCTAGTAGGTGGTAGGTGGTAAGTGGGCTCGACTTGACCAATTTTTAGGTCACTTAATCATGCTTGAATTAAAGAGTTTTAATATGAACATTCATCAAATTATATATATATATATATGAGTCAACTAGGCTTCCATTGGTTGGATGATCACTTACAAATTAGATGAAGTACAGAATTAAAGCGAAAATCGGTCGGCAGGTAGCTGATAGGACTCGTGGTACGCAGGATCTCCGAACCGCCATCATTTTGGCTTCGGACAGCCATGGCCCGAGCGTCTTCTTGACATTGCAGGGATAGCCATAGCTAGTCAGCAGAACTAGCGAGCGCCCTGCACCACAAAATAACTTGATAGAATTATTAATGTGGTTTTATAAAATTCATAATACGCTCCTGGCTTTAATATTTTCTCTAATTGGTAAAAAGTTTTATAATCTATTTTCGTTGCCTGGGACAACAAAAAGAGTAATAGACATGAATATTTTTAAATCTAAGGTTTGAAATCCAATATTTTTAGTCCACAAAAAACTTGAATTGCTTCTATTTGAATATTACGAATGAATATGTAAACAGTGAGTGAGTGATAGTAACATTGAAATTTTTGCTATGTGTCTAATGGGTGCGTTACATACTGAATTGAAAACGAAAAAGAGGCATTTTATAAACAGCTTCCCATTGTAAGTAAAAAGTTTAACATAAGGCTACTTAGATTTAACAACTGTTAATATTCAATGTTTTAATCAACAAGGAAATACATGGCTTAGTATCTCAGCTGGTAACACAAGATTAGCAGTTATAGATGCGTTGGAATGGAGGCATCATACTCTTAAGGTAGAATCTGTAAAGAACTACCAGATGGCTTATTACCTAATATAGAGAAATTCTGTAACGTTAATTTTTACATGGTCTTTCGGCATGTAATACTTCGCGTCGGTTTCCGAAATTACCTGTGCCTTTCTTTTTATTAACAATTTTCCTTCGACAAGATGTTTTAAGAGGTTCTAGGATAGGCTCGGGTCGATCTAGGAATTCCGAAATTTCATAAGGCATGTGCCAATGACGATGAAAGTCGTTGACTGTTAAAGCATCTCCACAGAGGAGAATATCCTGGATCTAGTGACAACACGGTAGCCCCAATGTAGTACGGTCAGCGTCGCTGGATAGTTCAATTGTCCTCTTATTACCTTCTTTCTCGCAATCTTGAATTTTTCGAACCTGTTCTCTTGCAATTTTCAGAGGCTCCTCTAAAAGGCCCAAAGCATATCGGTGAATTCTGAGATCCACCTGATGGAAAAACGGAGTTTGGAACGAATATAACATCTGCCTTTTCCTCCTCTAGGTGCTGCATTAATGATGCATGCCCATCTTCCCACCAGGGATTCAGTTTCTCAACAAATCCATATAGATCAGATCTGGAATTCTGTTACCATTTTTTCAATTTTGAATGGTTGCCTTCCACTCGAGACGTCGATGCCACCCCAATATGGATAATTTTTTTCATCTCATAGCTGGCGAATTTGTTGGTGAAGTCTAGGAACCATGTAGTCCACGAATAATTCCACCAATAATTTCACCCCTCCTCTGACATCGCTTCAAGCGATTGACACCTAGTTTCAAAGGTTTCCAAATCTGAAGACCTAACTAACTACCTTTATGAAGGCGTCCCAAAAGCTCTTTCCAGCTTCAATATCTTCTGGCTCTTCAATCCCTGGGGTCTCCATAAGTCCGAATCGTTTACGGATCCAAGTATGAATATCTTTGTTCATGTGCCACATACAAAGTCGAGCTTTTATATTAGGAAATATGAGATCCAAGGCATTTGTTAATGCTCTATCTCTTTCGGTAACAAAAAGCTTGGGCAATTCTATATGCTCCTGATAAAGAAGCCTGGAGAGTTGCTGTAGTGCCCAGACATAAGTCTCGGTTTTCTCATTAACCATAAAACATAGCGCAATCTAAATTGTGATATACAATATTTAGATTTTCAGATTCTTTATGTGCTTGAGGTTTAAGTTGCTGCAATGAATTGAAGATGTGTGAATTTTATAGTTCACTTACACAGAATATTTGTTTATTTATTTGTCTACTTTGAATCTACAGTAGAAATGAATTTCATGCGTAACATCTTAATCTTCCGTCTAAACCGTACAAAAATCGCAAATAAGAAATCTGATAGAATTACAATGTGGCGCAGGGCGCTAGTTCTGCTGACTAGCTATGGCTATCCCTGCAATGTCAAGAAAACGCTCGAACCATGGCTGTCCGAAGCCAAAGTGATGGCGGTTCGGAGATTCTGCGGTCAATGAGAAATAAAAATATTTTATGTCGAGAGAATTGCTAGAAGATAAACTAGTGATCTGATATAGAAATAATTAGGAGCTTTTCTCATTCGATTTGCACAAGCTTATATAAAATTGTGTCCCTATGTGTTGTAAAAGGACAAGAGCTGACGGTTTGCACTCGAAAAGTGATGCCACAAAATGAATTATATTTTTTATATGCTTCCTCTAAGATGGGAGCTATTACACTATCCTCTTCCTAATGCATTTACATCAAAAAATTTGCGGAAGCGAGCGCGGATGGTCCGTGCGACCCCATCAAAATGGCTTTTTTGCAATTTTCGTCCGCCCGCCACGACGGCGCTGTTGGGTGTGATGGATTGTAGAGTAGATTTTTGGTATCGCCGTAGAGTTAAATAATATATATGTCATTTTGAAGCAATTCAGAGAAGGTTGGTGAAAAAAAGTGGGCTTTTTAAACACCTCTGATTGGCTGCGTGAAAATCTCGACGCTAAAAAGTCCGGATCACGATATAACAGTCGAGAAAAAGTCCGGAACACGGTATTGCGATGTGCTCGACTTCGCAAGCCAATAGAAAAGCACAGTTCGTCATATCGAGACGCACAATCCAATTTCGAAAATTAACTACTYTTTATAGCACAAGTTGAAATTTTATGATGATGTAATAGTCTGCTCGCTTAGATTTTAGTTCAGACTTAATAATTCGCTCTACTATCAATTTTCCGTTTGTTCACTACACCGTAACATTATCCTCTTAACATTTTCTTATCTTTAACAAATTCCAGCCTTCTTCTTCAAGTCATAAATTACGCCGCACGTCTCTCTAATTATATATATCTGATTTTTAGAGAAACCAATTTTGAATATGTAAAGGCGCTGAGAAGAGGAAAGAAACAGTTGACATCATTGCAAGAAATAGAACGAAGGGAAACRACCGGTGCGCACTTTCAGAGTGGAGGTCTGCCAATGGTTGAAGACACGCCGACTTCTTCGCTATGACCATGCCTTCAAAACGGGTCGTCCATTTTTCACTTTCCCTATCAGCGATTTTGGAATAAATTTTCAATTCCGAATATAAAGGGGTAAAGGCGCAGTAATGAATGTCGGATTCAATAACGTCATCGTAAGGCCCAGAATAAAAGAAAGAAGCCGGAGATCACTTTCAATTGGAAGGTCTACTCAATGGCGGGAGATAATACAACTTCCTCAAAGCAACTACGACTTCATCACAGGTCGGTTGTTTTTCAATTTCTCTACCAGAGAATTCGAAATAATTGCTCAAACCCGAACTTGAAGGTGTAAAATCGCGGGGAAGAAGGGTGGATACGCTGACGTCATCGCTCGCGCCCAAAACGGAAGAAAGCGGCCGTAGGTCGCTTTCGAAGTGGAGGTCCGCACGCGATGGCCCGGGGGTAGACGACCTCTTTGCTGCGACTACGCCTTCAACTCGGGTCGTCCTTCCTATCCTCAACACCTTAACCGAGGTCGCAACAAATGCCTCACATGGGTTCGTCAATGACACAGCAACCCAAATTCTACATCGCAAAAACCAGTACTACCACCAAGACCCCAGCTGAACACCACCATCCTAATACTACCCCATCCTAGGCTCCTCGGTGCCGAGGAGCGGGCCAAATGCTAGTCCTCCTCCTAATGCATTGTGACCAAAAAATCTGCTCTAGCGAGTACGGATGGTCCGTGCCGACCCCAACCAAAATGGTCTTTTTGGCGATTTTCATCCGCCCACCACGACGGCGCTGTTGGGTGTGATGGATCATAGAGTAGATTTATGGTATCGCCGTAGAGTTAAATAATATATATGTAATTTTGAAGCAAGTCAGAGCAGGTTGGTGAAAAAAGTGGGTTTATTCAGCGCCTCTCATTGGCTGCGTGAAATTTACGACGCTAAAAAGTCCGAACACGATAGTACGATGCACTTTGTATGGGAGAATGCCAAGAGAAAAGTCCGAAGGCGATATGACGATACGCACAATGAATTCGAAAATTAACTACTTCTTATAGCACACGTTTTGTACATGATATAACGATAGCACGCTAGCACATTAGTTTTATCGCTTAATTTAAAACCTTCTCACCTCGCTCATTTCTTCCCATCCTTAACAAAACATTTTTTTCGCGACGAAACATGACTCTAAGTTTGATTGTTTTTGGAAAATATTTGTCGACCCCGATCTTGAAGGTGTAAAGTCGCGTGGAAGAGGAGCGGATACGCTGACGTCATCGCTCGCGCCCAAAACGGAAGAAAGCGGCCGTAGGTCGCTTTCGGAGTGGAGGTCCGCTTGCGATGGCGGAGGGGAGACGACCTCTTCGCTGCGACTACGCCTTCAACTCGGGTCGCATTTTTTCAACACCTTAACCGAGGTCGCAACAGAAGGCCCCAYATAGGTCCACCCATGACACAGCAACCCAAATTTTACATCGCAAAAACCAGTACTACCACCAAGACCCCAGCTGAACACCACCATCCTAATACTACCCCATCCTAGGCTCCTCGGTGCCGAGGAGCGGGCCAAATACTAGTCATATACTAATCGAAATACATCAAAAATTTCTGCGGCAGGGTCCGGGGTCTGCAATCCTGGTCGAGTGTGCATAGACGGGGTGTGTGATTGGGGTTTCTTTCATGTAATCTCGCTTAGCTGTGGGGCCACAGAATTTAGTAGAATCGCTTAGAATCATCGCCCACATTATCCTTCCATCTCATTTAATTTTCTTCTTTTCACACGACACCAATAACATTTCTAGAAACTCTACATTTTGGCGAAGACCAGACAGTTACTTCCTCAATTTAGAATAAGAATTCCTTCGATACTTGGTATTTCGAAATAGCCGCTTTTTCCATTGATATTCATTGGGATTTTTTTCTTTTTCCATGGATAGAAGTTATTTCCATCGATGGAAGAGAACTTAATCCCTAATGAATATCAGTTGGACAGAGCTGTGAACCGAAATTCTGTATGTCAAGGCAGTATTCTGTACTGGAGTATAGACTGATCACAGTCAAGCTCATTCTAATTCGGGTTTTCTTTGAAGCTTTTTGACGCGTACAAAATTCTTTTCGAACTAAAACTTTACTTTCATGACCTATTACTCTACAATATTCGAACAATTTTTGTTAACATCGATCCACTATTACTTTGAAACCGGCCATACCTATTCATGAATCTCGCGTCACTTAAGTTCAACTTACATAATTTCGGATATGAACCAAAATTAACAGCAAAGGAAGTTGGGTCTAAAGTGTACAATGGAAATCAATTAATAAATTTGAATTTTGTCATAAGAATATACCTAAGATCGTAGGCTGACAATTTATAGGTACCACAATCAGTATTAAATAGGAGAAAGTTAGATGTCAGCCAAATCTTACTCCATATATTATTGAAAAATATATATGTTATAACTTACATTTGCTCTGGGTAAATAAATCCAACGATGCGAGATTTTTGATATGTACATGCCCGCTCATTAGAAAACCCAAACTTGAAATTTTTGACAACTTCTATCTATGTCTGGAGCAATAAACACCTCTCCATGAAAAGATAATTTTTATTGAGGACTGATTATAGATGATTATAATGAGCAAAGATATTTCATGGATGTGACTGGATTCAAAGTTGGTCTAACTCTTCAACTGGTCGGCTCTTAAAGGAAAAAAGAAAAATCTCCCATTTTCAATTGGGACTTAAAATGGTGATCAAGGATTAATTAGAAATGCTGTGCAATTGGAATCATTACGGACGAGTCTGTCAAAAGAACCTGAAGGACAAGTTATTTGATGAATGCAACTTGGTCAAGAGATCTATAACCACAGCTCTGATTATACATGTTTCCAAGTTTTGCTAATTCAATTTAAATGACGATTCAGTCGGGATATCATTTTTTGGAGATTTTTAACTTATTTCAACCTACAGTCATGAAATTGTATCAATGCAACTATCCCTATGATATATTTTAAATTTTATCTCAATCAACACGTTTCGAACTTTCCAAAGTGGTTTGTGTTAACAATAAAACAATAGTAACATATCTCATGAACTCAAGTCTCATTTTCAACTGGTCTATACCAGATATCTTGAATTCAAAATTCGGTTTCTGCAACATAAGATATTTGATAGGCTAACATTATGGTAAATGCTATGTCAACAAGAAAGTTAACCAAAAAAACAGATGTCAAGTATCATAAGTTTCAAATGAGAATGTAAAAACATTTTCCAAAATCTCAGACATCGCCTATTCATGGACATAATTTTTTCAGCTTATGGATCAAGATCCAAATAATTTGCTCAAAATCAATAATGGTGTCGATAGTGCAGGCAAATATAACGCCGTTAAAGGGGACCAAATCATGTCATAAGATACCACTACGGAAAATCTCTAAGGCTTTGACGCATTAATTAACTTTTGAATCAAACGTTGATGTTATATGCATCAGTTGATCGGTTTTCGGAGGTAATTTTCTCTTTATGATTCCACTACAATGCACTAGGACTACAATCAAATCCAGCAAACAAGAGAATGGAATCAAAAACTTCATTTTTTTTCCAGCACCGGTAAAATTTAAAAATGAAATGATACCGACACTTCGGAATTATTACTCGGAATGAAAATAGTTCAAATCTGAAAATTTTATTAAAAGGCATCCAGGCTCTAAGATCTCAACTTTGACAAATGCGGAAGAACAGCTATTCAAAATGAAGGCATGTCTAAAATGGAAGAAGATAATTTTTGATCTCAAGTAAGAATCTATAAAATGTCTTCCCCGAAATATTTTTCTACTATGGAAAATGCGGTTCAGAGGATTCCTAAAACTTCAAAATACGGAACCCATCATTCGTTAATTGTCTCGGAGATTTAATGGAGAACTCCTTCAAGATAAATGCTACTTTACAGGATATTAAACTAAACATTTAGAAACGGTAAAATCAGCAACTAAAAAGAAGGCACAATTCAAACAATTTCAAGGAGACAAAGGTTGGAAAAAAGGTTCAATTTATTAGATAACTCGCATACTATAATAAACAATTGCAATATCGAAAAGAACAAATTCTTTACTCAACATGAAATCTTTCATATATAATTGAAAACGTGATGTCGAGTGATTAATGTGAACATTATCTCTCGATTACAAATGGCTCTGACCCTGCACTAACTTTGTTATAAACAAAAAACGTCGGTATTTAACTCACTATACAATAAATAGCACCAAAGGTTACGCATTACGAAGAAATCATATCATTGGAAGGTATTGACAAAGTGTGTGATACTTTATTATTGTTTCATACGACAGACCGGAATGAAACCGAAGAATGGTCTATGGCGGGCTTTGCTAAGTTACAAAAGAGAAACTTTAGGTTTTTACAAAAATTATCATAAATTCTATACGTGGTTATGGATTATCCTATCAATTAAAAACTAATGTAGCAAATTATGTACTTCAAGTTAAGATTTTACTCATTCAAAAACGAACCCTGCCATAGGATAGGAGTGGACTAGCTTTGATTTAAGATATTACATTCTCTCTTTTCAACTATAACATATACATAAAGTTGAAACTACACGCTCCTTACCAAAGATCATCAAACTCTTATAAAAGGATCATAATTCTCTTAAAAAATGTGCCGCTTTCTCAGTGATTAAACATCAGTATCACATGATATAATATCACGTTCTGTCGAGAAAAGATACCGACTTCAGAAATAGAAGCTTTGAGTCGTTGAGCGGAATCAGAAACCTCACAACGTAATCCGATTTCAAAAAAATAAATCTACTCACATCCGAAAGAATGAAGCTTATTATAAATATTAATTACTGAACTTCTGAGTTTCGGTATTCGGCCAAATCTAATACTGTATTGTGATATTTTATTCGATTTAAAAACATCAAGTATGGGGATTGTATGACGATAAAATTATTACTGAATTTGGTCTGAGTTTATTTTGACGTAAAAATTAACATATGTAAAAATTTCAAGAAAATGTACAAATGTATCTTCCTTTAATTAATTTTTGTAACTTAAATTTTGAAAACTTCAATAATTCGTTAATTTGTTATTTAGTTAATTAGTTAATTATTTAATTAGCTAATTCGATTTTTAAATATTGAGTTATATGGTATTTGGTTAATTAGTTAATTAATTAGTCAATTCTTGATTAGTCAATTCTTGATTTCGTTATTTCGTTTATTCGTTTATTCGTTATTTTGTTCATTCGTTATTTCGTTATTTCGTTATTTCGATATTTAAATATTGAGTTATTTAGTTAATTCGTTAATTTGTAATTTAGTTAATTGTTTTTTTAATTCGATATTTAAATATTGAGTTACTTGGTATTATATTAATCAGTTAATTTTTTAATTAGTTAATTTGTTATTTAGTTAATTAGTTGTTTATCCAATTCGATATTTAAATATTAAGTTATTTGGAATTTAGTTAATAGACAATTAGTCAATTCGTTATTTAGTTATTACGATATTTAAATTTTTAGTTTGCTTTAATTTAAATTAACCCGATCAGGTACCCCATGGGTCCATGCATATGACCGCAACTACATAATTTACATGGAGGAAACCATTTTGGTAAAAACTACTTTATACTATCTGTCTTCAATGTATTGGGTTTCTATTTTTCCTTTACGAAGTGCATATACACTGTGCGTCCAGTGTGTGATCCATCCTAACCCTGTCCTACTTAAATACTTAGTTATTTTGCATTTAGTTGTTTAGTTAATTAATTAATTAATTACTTAATCACCACAACGTTTCCACCACACCCCTAGGCTCCTCGGTGCCCGAGGAGCTGGCCAAATTCTAGTATTGTTAAATGGAAAGATGGGCTTCCTTGTGGAAAAAAAAACAGGTTTTCTGTAGACATCTAGCTACTGTGAGAAATGATGGAGTGTGGGAATATTTGCCACTAGCTTTTACTTCTTAAGTCTTGTACTGTAGTCTAATTAGTCTCGACCACTTCAACTTAATTTACTATTATCTTAACATATTACCAACCTCTTAATCATTACCATTCTCTACCCTCTCATAACCTAGTCATAGTAGGTAGTCCTGTCATTTGGAGATCAAAACTGCAATCAACAGTATCTACACTAACGTGCGAGGCAGAATACGCCGCGATGTTTGAAGCTACTAAAGACTGTGCGTGGATCCGATCATTCCTAATAGAGCTCGGCCATATGCCTGATGGACCCATTCCAATTCTAGAAGATAATACTGGAGCGATAAAATGGGCAACTGATGATGCCATGACTTCTGGTCGTCGTCATGTGCGTATTGAATATCACTATGTAGTTCAGGAAGTTCGAAATCACAACATCGAATTACACCAAATACCCTCAGAAAAAAACCCTGCAGACGGCTTTACTAAGCCACTTGATGCACAGCCATTTGAACTATTTATAAAGCAGTTATCCTTGAAAGACCAATTCCTGCCGAAAGCAAATTCAGTTAATAAGCGAATACGGAGCCTACGAGACTAGGATATAGAATTGTTGAGTTAACAACAGAGAAATTAGGGGGAAAAAGGGGGAGAAAAGGAGGGGTATAGAAGAAATTTATAGGAAGGATAGAATTAGATAGAGGGATTTTGGGGAACATTATTTTATTATTTCTTAGAGTCATATATTTTACTGGTGACCTACGCAGGGAACCTTCAATCGCTCCATTAATTATGAAGCTCGAAAAAAATTGTTAACAGCTCTTATTAGAAGAAGTTATTGAAGCAAGATTAAATAAATAAAAATAAAAATAAATAAGAAACAAATCGATTTTATATAACCTACATTACTATTAAAGAAAGTTAAGAAAGATGTCGGAAAGCACGAGAACTCCAGATTTCTCTCGAAGCGGACGATTTGACGGGTCAATTCCTGCCAGCCGCTGGCTAGCTCGCTTGGCGTTGGATTTAAAGAAAGGAGATGGTAAGATCTTGCCAGAGGAATTTCTAAAGACAGTAGAGATATTCCTCGATGGAGATGCTGTAATGTGGCTGGATTCATCGAAGATGTTTCGCGATATCATAGACARTAGACAAGAAGCTACAGAGAATGATGTGGGGGCATTAAAGGAAGCATTAAAATCCAAATTCCCTATTCGAAAAGTTGAGAGAACCAAAGGAAATGTGCAGCAAGAGATTCGGTCCTTCAAGCAATTACCAGACGAGCCCCTTCTAACGTACTACGGAAGGGCAAAGCACCTGTTGGGAAGAGCATATGGAAGAGATGAGCCAGTGCAAATGAACTCAGGCATGGTATTGAATCCACTATCTCCCCTGGAAAAAATGATGCTTTCAGGCATAGTTTTGGCATTCGTAGAAGGATTATTTGATGCCGAACTAAGATCACTAGCTATCAGGAGATTAGTAATGAGCTGTGGCTCCCTTCTTGGTGCCTACTAAGTAGTTCAAGACGCAAAATTAGGCATGGAGACTGAAAGGGAGGTAGAAGCAAGTCTGGCTTAAGAACGAGCGTACCTAGACTTGAAAGCGCTAGTGTTGCAGGAATTTGGGAGACCTGCAAGTAAATTATTGGCAGAATTCAACTCAGGTTCTATGGTGAATCGATCAGAAGTTCTAGTGCAGCCGGAAGATGCTGATCTGCCATTCCGGCCAATACCAGCTAAAATGCTTTTCAAATAGGCACAGGGAACACAGAACATGGAGGAGAAAGTGTGCCTGGGAGAGAAGAGCCATCGGTTCATAAATCCAGGAAAGTTCCTGTTTCCTCAAGTATGCGACCCCCAGAGGACACCAGCAGCCTTCCGCCAAACTATATATCAAGGAGCCCATCTGTGAATAGAACTAGGATCTACCGGAAGGATAGAGATGGACAGCTTTGCATCAGATGTGGTTCAATCGGACATATTGGCTCTAATTGCCCGGGACAACGTCTTGAAAACTGGGAACAGGWTATATMTCCGAAATTTAATTTTTTATAACATTCAACCTGGCCAAGGTACACTCATAGAGTCAAAAGTCGCACACCTCGCATATGACAATTGTCAAGGCTCCTGAAGATGGTGCAACCAAGGAAGGGCGATTAGTGAGGTAGATCAGAATGCTCAGTTAAGTGGAAAAACGACAGGTAAAGAGATTGAAGTCGTCCAAAATCTAACTTTCGAACAATTCAATAGAAATAAGCCTGAAGACCATACCTTTAGTGGAGGAAATTTCCAGGGGAATAGTATGTCGTTAGGAAATGAATCGGAAGGATTTCCTACCGTGACTTTTGAGTCTTACTTGGGGTAGCAGTCAAGGAAGAGGCAGAGGGTGGAGGTTCAAGAAATTCTTAACGATGGAAGCGGAGAGTCCGTGAAGAGATCACGGCGAAAAAGTCGAGCAAGGAAGGGGCAACCATCGACCGAGATTGTGGGTCGGCAAGGAAAAGGACCTCTTGACTATACTAAATTGGCAGAAGAAATGATTGTCAGGGTCTCACTATGTCAGAATTGCCTTATCTTGTATAATATATATGTGGAGATTTAGAATATCATAGTGTTCTATGATTCTGGTMTGGCCTTTTGGTCGAGTGGTAATACACATATCTCGTGAATTGCGTAGGATGGCAACCTTAGCCTGTCTCTCCTTGCTACGTAACTCGCTGTATACTTACCGATCCGACTCTCTCCATTAAACACTTCCAATCTCCACTCGGATTCTTCCATGTCCACCCGATGATCCTTGATTCGGAATAGCAATTGCACCATCTAAGAGCTTGTCTTCTTTCCATGTTTAGACTCATGGGCATACGATTCGTGGTGCCAGTCATCAACTTTTCGTGCCTTTGTACAGGTGTATACAAAATAGTCCGAGTAAATTTTACCTGTCTCAGCTAGTTTTGCAGGGTTTGGTTATTGGTCTGCTTTTCTTACAGCGTAGCCTTGCAAGTCACCGGGCTCTTGGAGGCAAGTCAAGATGGCTTCTGGACTTGGATATACTCCCTCTGTTGGGGGTGGACCTATTGAAGTATGTTATAAAAGCAAGGTTGCGATAGGAATTAGAGCGATAGATCCCTGAGAGAGTAATGATCACGACAAGACGATATGTAAAGTAGAGATATGTCTCAAAGCTGAACAACAAAACCCACAATAAAGTTCGAATGCATGCACTCTCGGCCTACTAAAAGATCGATCGAGCTTGAGAATAAATTTGTAAGATTTGATCATTTAATAAAGGTGGTTGATTACAAAAGAATTAAAAATTGTCTACTAGTGACTATGACTAATTCTCGGCTGAGTGCGAGGGTAGTCTGTACTATTTGCCGTTCATTTATGACGAAGTGAAGGTTGATTGATGAAAGTAGAAATAATGGCTTAAC
>CACM01000592.1:0-11848 GCA_000208805.1 Erysiphe pisi
TATAGTTGCAGTAGTTTTTTTATTTCCAGCCCAAATTTCGTGAAATTTGATGCTTTCATCTGAAGAAGCCACTACAATACACCCTTCTAGGGCAGTGCGCGAAAGTCCTGCTCCACCTTCACGACTGGCTTGACTTTCATTTGGACCACCAAAATATGGGATTGCATATAAAGCCCTATGTTCACCTTCCCAAGGGATTGCCAGCACTTGTTTGCAATCTGGCCACGAAAATACTGCTATGCGATATGGGTGTTCGGGTTGAGCATAGCCAAAAGTTGCACATATCTCCCTACGCGTATTTGACCAAATTAATGAAGTTACTTGGGCTGATACACTTATTGTGGCAAGGCTAGCTCCAGAGGTTGCGTGGTAGAAATGAATACACTTATCATTGCTACCGCCACCAGTGGCTAAAAGCCCTTCTTTCCAGGGACAAAAAGCAATAGCTTTCACAGCAGCCCCATGAACCCAGCGATATTTTTCTGAGCCTGTGCGTATCTCTACGTGTGCACTTACATGAGCTCCGATCCCTGGTATTTCCGTAGCCCGCTCTTCCTGCATACTGTTAAGCACATCAACTGTCTGGAAAAGACAGCAAAGATTATCATTTCCTCCAGTTGCGAACATTGAGCCGTCAGCTGAGAAAGATAATCCACAAATCTGCTGCGAGTGCACAGAAATACGCGCTAGTAATGTCATTGATCCAGACCAGCCATTGCGAGCTACTTCCCAACATTCAGGCCATTCAATTGAATAATAATACACATGACCAACTTCATCACCTACAAGCAGATCTTCAGTCTCAGCAGCAATTCCTGGGGTAATTGGACTTTTTGAAGATCGAATAGTCACTTGGGGTCGCCAAGTAAGACAAGCTATAGAATGGGGTTGTTTTACTTCAAACCGAGGTAACATGCTGTCATAGAGAGACATAAGCCCTAGCGATCCGTTTGATCTCCCAAATGCCAAGATACATTTCTTGCCCAAGTCTGAAGAAAATGCAAGTGACGTAAGCCATGCGCCACTAGGTGACCCAGAATTGAGTAAATGAACACCACGTTTCTCAGACCAGGCATATAAAAGTGGCCCAAGTGCGACTGCAAGCGTATGACAAGTTATTGAGTACGCGAGTACAGAGCAATAAAAATCATCACGAAGATTTGGAGCATCTAAGACCCTTAAAATATTTTAGTATTGTCTAAATCTTGATATAGAAGCTCACTTAAAAGGAGTCAATGGTAGATTAAGAGTCTCTTCGCGTTTACTGTCCTCTGAATCAGATCAGTTGAGACCCTAAATCATTAACTATTTCTATAAAATATACTCACTAGAAGGTAATTCAGACGAGACCCATTGACAATCAAATTGATCCCAACTCGTTTTCTTTTGAGATGGTTCTAATGGCAATAAAGATCGATACTCAAAAATCCTTGTTGTGCGATCAAGACTTAGAGCCTCTGCGAGCCTATTTTCAAGATTCTCCTCATCATCTTCAAATTCGGGCCTCGAAGAAAATGAAGTTGTGTAAAGTGGTGCATTTGTGCTGCCACCCAAAGCCCCCCGTCCATTTCGGATTCCGGTCGTTGGAGCAATTCCGCCTACTCTCCAAACTGTTCCTACACTTACCTAAAACAGTTAGCGATTATATTATCTTTCGTAGCTCGAAATAGAAATTTCCATTCAAATATTACTATAGGAGCTAATTCATTTGAATATAAAGGTATCTTTTTCAACTATAGCTTTTATCTCTAGATACTCACTCGTCTCTCTGGATCAAATTCTGAAATATTTCTTTGTAAAGTCAAAAAAGTACCACCTAAATTTTGATTAGATTTATATTTATACGTATAAGAACAAACAAGGTGCTTACTTCCGCTTACAATCCGTTCACCCAAGGCAAAGTCCCCAGTAGTAGATCTCCTTAGTGTAGTTGCATGACGTGTATATCTTCTCCTGAAGCCAAAAGCATCTAAGTTAGTAAGTTGATTTCTCTTGAGTCGCTCATCGGAAGTCAGTGTGTGAGGATCTTTGTTAGTTCTGAAACTCTCAGTGGCCGTATCAGGGCTCGATCTTGTAGGTAAAAATCTATCTAAAGCCCTTGGATAAGTGAGTTGACCACCGAATGCTTTCGAGCAAGGAGAATTATGAATTCTTGGCATTCGACCCGTGGCTGATTTTTTCTTATCCTTTATCCATTGACGCTGGTAAAGCGGCGAACTCTCTCCTGGGGAACTATGGTCATCATTTGAGCCATCATAACCATACGTCCTAACTAGACTGAAGACCCTTTGAGGGATTTTCCAAGAATGTGGTTCTTTCACTATGGACTATCAGATTGTCCCCATTCTGTGGAGGCACGGGCCAACCTCGAATCTTGTATATTATTTGGTTATGAATGCTGGTTGTTAAACCCTCACAAGAGTTGGCCAAGTGAAGGTGGTCGGTTTTGACATCTTCTTGATAATAAGAGATTGTTTTATGAATCGTCATATCTAGAATAAAAAGAAAGGAATTCTAATACTGTTGAAGTCTAGCTAAAATAATTCAACAACTTTGCTGTAGCTAATATTCCTCTAACAATATAGAGAGATTTTATAAATCGAACATCTTGGACATAGACAGCTGAAACTAGGTCCAGGAAGGACAGCCAGTAGTGTCTGATTATGTAGTTTCAATTAGCAATGAAAGTTGATAAGATGTAGGCACAATTAGAGCCTTTGTGATGAAATATTATAGCTTGATCCCTAAAAAATACTGTCGTCTCTCTCTCAGTTTAATGATACTTGGAGAGGAATTATATGTTTGTAAACGACCAGAAAACTTTTGACTGACATGGACACTTCAATTAGCGTTTCCCAAAGTTTTGACTCGGGGTTGCCGGATTAAGAATCCATCACAAGCTTAAATTTTGAGGTGCGCAAAACACACAAGGCTAATTAAGTGCCAATCATGGCCAGCGTAGGAGACAATACTAATTATTTTATATGTAAATCTTTACTAATTGATAAAAAAGCATGGCGTTCCACGACCAGCAACTGTTGTTTCGTGTACCGAACAGGAGAGGCTCAGAGAAAATATCGAGATTCAAAAATATAAAGAACTGGAGAAAACTCTACGCGAAAAGGTAACAAGTCCCAAATGATTCGAATACCTATAGCTTCAAATGTGAATTTAAACATAGGTAGCTGAACAAGGATACACGCTCGAAAGCTTTGATCTTACATCGAAACTGCTAAAAAAGAATCCCGAATATTACACAATTTGGAATATCCGTCGGCGTATACTTTCACATGGCTTGTTCTCAACACCTTCAACACCTTCCTTCAACTCAATCGAGCAAACTACTATTTCAGCTCTCAATTCTACTTCACAACCACTCCATCCTACAACTAAACCCGAACCAGAATGTCAAAAACATGACAAGGAGAAAGAAAATCATGTGCTGGAACTCATTACATCTGATCTTGAATTCTTATTCCCTATAATGCTGAAGTTCCCTAAATGCTACTGGATCTGGAATTATCGATTGTGGTTACTACAACAAGCAAATGAACGATTAAATCCAAAAATTTCAAGAGAATTATGGACCAAAGAGCTGAAATTGGTGGCAAAAATGTTGACCAAAGATAGTAGAAACTTCCATGGCTGGGGATATCGAAGAATAGTAGTAGCACAGTTGGAGAGCTCTAAACTTAACGGCAGCTCTATGGTAGAGTCGGAGTTTCAATACACTACTAAAATGATAAATGCACCCAATGGCTTATCAAATTTCTCTGCATGGCACCGGCGAAGCAAATTAATTCCTCTTCTTTTGATTGAAAGAGGGTTAGATTCTTCGGCTAGACGTCAGTTTCTAAAGAACGGTAGGTGGCTTAAGAGTGAAAAAAACAATTTTTAACAGCTTTGTAGAATTCGATCTCATAATCTCTGCTACGTATACTGATTCATACCCATATCAGCAATCTGCCTGGTTTTATTATCAATTCCTTATGACAGCTTTAATAGAGCCAGATTTATGTCATATTATCTTAGATTTCAATATTAAAGAACGCTGTGAAAAGGTTCAGCAACAGCTTGAAATTCTAAAAGAAATGTTAGATGGCGCTGAAGATTGTAAGTGGATTTATAATGCCTTAATTGACTATACTCTTGCCCTTAGGCAGTTAGAAAAAAGAGAGCTTTTACCAGAGGATAAACTAGATTTTAAAATATGGCTGGAAGCATTAAAAACACTAGATTTATTTAGAAAAGGTCGCTGGGATGATCTCGAGGAAATTTTGGGAACAACTTCCTAACTAAAAATATATCGAATATATTTGATATCAAGATTCAGTGATTAAAAGTGGTCAAATGAGTGTCAAATTACATGAATCCATGTAAAATTTGAAGTGTTCCAGAAGGATAATCGCCACACTATGATGTCATCGAAATCTCATTAACAACTTTTTTTCAAACCACAAATATCTTCTATCTACTACCTCTATTTTGGAATTGTCTCAAGGTAGGGGCGTACTAGTGGTATATTTTACGTGGAAACAAAATCATTCCAACTTGGGTCAAAGGCAAAGTAGCTTAACGAAAGTTTTTTTTGGTAAACATATATCCATTTTTTCCACAGCTCATCTTTACTAGTAGCAGCTGCATCTTGTAAATAAGTTAGATAAGTGCTCAGTCTATCTGCTATTAGCTATGCTCCTGTCTATGTGACTGGGTTGTCTTAGTTAACCCGGCCTTGTCAAAGTTAGACCGTTGAGTAATATTAAATTTACTCGACTCCTATCGGTTTGATCGGTGGCAGAAGGTTAAAAGGCAGACTAAGAGAAGAGGAATTACTTCTAGTTATTAAATTAGTAGCAACTAATATGCTCGATAATCATAGAAATGGAAGTGATGCAACAAGAAACGGTTAATAGATCTCTGCATATAAAAATCGCTGATATTTTATTCTCTACAGCTCCTCTCTTTTTCCTCCAACTCATGAACCAAATATAGCCCAGTCTTCAAGTCCTTAGGCAACAACTACTAAAGAAAGCATTGTGTACCTCCTAAATCCAATTACCAAATCCATGCTAATAGATTTACGTATGCTTATCAACCTTGCTGACACAATGTTGATGTTAGCTTAACTTCCACAATTTAGCTAACGCCTAACAAGCTCTGAACCATAATTCCAACAGAGAAATATATATATATACAATTCTACGTTTTGCATACCACCGTGGATAACGCGTGTTCGTGCACTTGAATTACTGCGATAATTCCCCGCTTAGCTAAAACCAAAGAGAACTTCGACCGTACAAGACTCTTGTGGTCACGCTCCGCAGCACCAGGTTCAGTGCTTGCTTGCTCAGTCGCCATCATACGAAGATCAGACAACCGACCTCTTGCACCCACTGTTCATATATTTACTCTATAACAGTGGTGACTTTGGCTAGCCTACCTTCAAATTCGGTTGATACAACCATAGCGTAGTCAACCGACAGATATATTCCTTTAGCCGGCCCGTATCTAACTGGCCTTTTTCAACAGGGCTCATCGAGCAGCAGTTTACGGGGAAGGTTCTCAAACTAGCAATTACCAAGTCAAGTGTGTTCACATATTACAAATACATAACGAGGGAATATTCCACCATTTCTGACACGAATTGTGACACGATTGTGAAGTATAATTAATAATTTCCTGTCTCGACTAAAACTTTTTATTACCTGCATATTTTTAACCATTAACTACAAAGTTTTTTTTTATCTCAGCTACCCAACGGAACCCTCGACGCCAAAACGAGGCAATATTGAAACTGATATTAACTTCCCTGCCTATTCTTCCATCCAAGAGCATCATCCAAGAGAATCATCCTAGAGAATGCTTCAATTTACTCTAGGTCTGCCTCAGTAACTGCCGATCCCATAGCTTTGAGTGCGTCTAATGCTGCTGCCGCCTCATCTTGCTGTCTCTTGGTCAATTCTTTCTCTTCTTGTCCATCTTCAGCTTTGGACGCGGAGCCTGTTGCCTCCAGAGCAGCAATGATTGCTGCAGTATCTTGGTTTTCTTGTCTCTTCTGGTTCAAAGCACGGGCAAAGTTGCGCTTTCGGAGGTTGTATTCGATTGCTCGCTTCTTGGCAGCTGCGGTCTGAGTGAATGCGACTGCTCCTCCGAATGGTCCTGCTGCGGCCTTGTTCTGTAGCTTCATCACACACACATTATCTACGCCTGCAACAGAGGCATCACATGTCATTCCGGCGGGCATCTTGACCTCGACTGGGAAGTCCATCACTGCCGCTGCGGACAATCCACCAATACCAATACCGGGCACGTTCTTGGTTACTGTTGCTTTCTGGAAGGCGGCTTTGTCTGTTCCACCTGAGGTCCCGTCTACCATAGCTGTGAGGGGGCCGGCGCCATCCTGGTTGACTTGGTGGAAGTTCATTGTGACGGTGCCATCGTCACTAGCTGTTGGCATGCCATCTAATGCTCCAGCACCAGCTGCGGCCTTGACTCCGGTTTCCATTGTTCCCTTGGGGGTCTTTGCTCCACCGTTTGCCGCTCGTACTGCGAGACTTCGTCGCTTGAGGTTGGCAGCGTGGAGATCACGGGCTGCTTTTGTTGCGGTGCTGTTGCCGCCAGAGTCACCCATGAATAGAGCGACCATCTTGGATGCATCAATTGGACCACCACCCTGGGTTCGGCCAAGAGCTGAGGCCTTGTTGGAGCCAAGCTCGCGCTCGCGGATGATTGAGGTGTCGGCCTCTGAACCGCACCTTGGGGATGCGCAGTCACGAGGGGTGCCATCAATAACTGCGATGCATGGGTCAGCCAGGGCAAAATAAGCTAGCGAGATGAAAGCAAAAGTGAAAGCAAATCTAATGGCATTGGCATTGGCATTGGCATTGGTATTGGCAATCAGATGAAAAGGAAAACGTAAGAGTTTAAAAATGAGGAAAGATGAATTAATCATACCTCCAAGACCTGGCATGGCGACTTTGTTTGCACCCATTACTTGATCAATGACACCATGGGAAAGAACATTGGTGACAGCATAGGCTGCAATTAAGATAACGGATGAGTATTGCATTTTGAATTTAAGTGAGAATAGTAACTGGGTAAGCTAGTAACTGGGCAAACTTCAAATGAATGATATTGTAAGTTATGTATTATAAAAAATAGCACCAGGCCGAAGAATATAAAATATAAAATATTAGAATTAAGTGAAGAAATGAAAATAAATGACAAGTGAAGTGATGCTGAAGCTGAAGCTAATGCTGAAAATTAGATCTAGACTGATGTACTTATACTCAATTCTCTAGCTACTACACGGTGACCGTAATTGCATTAGTGTAATTCATCATCACTTGTAAAACCGTTTCAATTTCAGCCTCCAAACATCAAACATTT
Organism: Erysiphe pisi; assembly: GCA_000208805.1. Classification (NCBI taxonomy): domain Eukaryota; kingdom Fungi; phylum Ascomycota; class Leotiomycetes; order Helotiales; family Erysiphaceae; genus Erysiphe; species Erysiphe pisi. The sequence continues at coordinate 7,390 of CACM01000592.1, forward strand.
AAAGACTCAATTTTTTGGAAAACTTCAGATGTTCTCAAACAGGTGGCCAATAATCCCAGTTGAATATCCATGGGTGGGGTGGGGGTTTGGGGATTTTTTTGGGTTTTGAGTACAGGCAACGCAATACTCATGTATCATTAGTCATAACTCTTCTAGGTCTTGGCTTGCGAAAGCATGATGTACATGCTTTTTATCTGGCATTCCAGTGTATGCTTATAAAATAAAATATGGTAAGATAAAATATAGATTCCCTAAAGAAAACGAAGATATCTCCTTTGAATGGTCCAATGATTAGAGCAAACAAAAACTAGCTGCACCAGGTGTGGATTTATCGTTTACTTTCTCAAATGTCACTTTTGTCGTAGAGGGATACCTGTTAAATGAGTCAGTCAAGCTGACGGGTTTTGAAGTATACCCGGCATCGAACGGAATGGCTAGCTAAATGAATGATCTTTTTGCTAAGGGTTTACTTGATACATAATTGTGTTTTTTACTGCCGTGGTACCTGTCACTTGAATATATGTTTGCTTGAGACTAGAGATCGAAGTGTTGAATATTATTAAATCGCCTTGAAAGTTTTCTAAGTCGCCTCACCTTTAGCCCCTTTAGGCATAGATCAAAACAGGGTAGAGATGACGGCCTAGTTGCAATAAATTACAGGGATCTAACTCAAATTTGAAATCATTTTTAACAAACCTAGTTTTAAAATAAAGAAAGGGAGCCGCTATTGACCACGCMCTTTTCGCTGTTCACCATCCTCCCCCCCTGTCCCTTCATATTTTTACAGAACCTCCCTGCTCCTTTCTCGCGCTCCGAATGGCTGAATGGAAACCACGATATTTTAAAAATGAAAACTTCAATAATGTCGAGCAAACACGAAACTTCATGAATATAAATCATGGGAAAGTGGTGATAGAGTGTCGAGCAAGACCTATTTGAATATCGATACTAATTTTTATTATGGATTTATTCTAGACGAGGAGATTGACTCTCCACAAGTGCTCCCATCTCGAGAAATTGCTCGTTCACGTCCGGTGGGTATCCTAATTGCTCCCATTCGTCCTCAGTTATAGTATGAGTTGTTGGATGAAGATGACAACAACTTCTCCTGTTGTGCCCGCGGCCATGCTGACTGGATTGATTGAAAACTTCTGCTGCCGGTAGCGCGTCGAGATGATCAAGGATAACTCGCCGCCGGTACGAGTTTCCTTCTTCATATTTTTCTTGGATGCGCTTCAGTCTCTCCTCAATTGACGTGGGTGCTACTGACACTGCATCTTGTCGAGAAGGCTGCACCAACCACCAGTGCGAATCAAAATCATCGAGGCTCAGCACCCTTGGTAGATTGGTGGGTGTCGCTGCTGCTGCTTGTCAAAACTTGTGTCTGCACGGCATCCCCATATTTGAAGTAAGAAGCCTATGACATTCTACTTTATTTTCCTCATCATTCTCCAAAGGTGTACCAAGCCGTAGTTTGTACTGTTGGTAAGCTATCTTTAAGGCTGCAAAAGAGGCCTTTCCAGTAACGGCAGCGAAGACAGATCCGTAGCCAAGACTTGTTGACGCCCGTTCCCTACCAGTCTGCAGTCGAATAGTAGCAAGTTGATTATTACAGTCAAGCTGGCAGGCAGTTTCCACTGTCAACAAATCCCCTATAGACACTTTAATCCATGACTTGACTACTGCATGCGCGCTCTCAACTCGCGAAGTTGTCGTGTGACCAATTTACAGATTGTTGCATATGAATATTGCTACAAATCGGCCCTTGTAAACCAGCCAAGTTTCTTCAAAGTATACCATGACATGGTGAGGGAACTTCTCGCATCTTGGTCAAATTTTCATCGTATGCGATTGCAATTTTTGACCACAACAGGCTATTCCAGTGCTGTTCAAGGACTTTGAAAGCTGCCATGCTTGCAAAGGTTCTGCGCTGCCGGGCGAAAATATTTTTGTTGATGTGCCACTAGCACAAAAGAAAATCGACGTTGCCGTTGTCAGAAAATACAACTGACAAAGCGTTCATCAGGGCCAGCTCACGATCGGTGACAAACGTCTTTGGTACCAACAAGAAGATAGCAAAAACCTGTTGCATGTGCCGCAACGCTCAGACGTAGTCTTCTGTGCATTCCCCTGCCATAAAAAAATACGCAAAAGTGAACGTCTGGTGCGTGGCCGTGACTCCATGTTACGGGCTGTGCTGGTACTGTGGGGCTGGGCATTTCTTTCAGGCCCAGCCATTCTAAAGGAAATTAGCCACGTGATTTTAAACAAGCTAAGACTGAAGGAATCAAGTCACTCGCTTATTTTACACTAGAGGTTGGGAGACGCATAACTCCAGGTGTGTCAGGAGTTGCCCTACTTTCCGGGATTTAATAACACCACGTGATGAGCTTAGCCTGCATCAGACAAGGTTCTGTTCACGTGATAATAGCCAAGACTGACCCCACTTATAAAAACGCTAAATTCCTCCTTTTACATAATTCTATCTCGTTCTTTGAGATTCTATTGTTCTACTATGCATTATCGTTCTATTAATTTCTTTATCGTTCTATCGAGCCTCTATATTTAGTTTAGCTTCAACAGAAACTCATGAATATAAAGGAGTCTATTTACTATCTCTGATCTCCTCAGATTTGAGTCTTGTATATAATCTTGCTACTATTCTCAAAGATCTCTTGTTGGATAGACTCAAGTAATTTATATCGTTGATCCAATCTTGCTCGATCTTGTCCTTGCCCTTGATCTTGTCTTGTCTTGTCTTTGTTCCTTGTCAAACCCCAGACTTCGACAAGGTGGTATTGAAGGACCAACAGATGTAACGGGATCACTCACAATTGTAGATTGGTATTTAGAGTAGTCTTTCCCATTTTGTAGATAGTCATAGAAAAATATAAATTCTTCTTACGGCTTTGTTGGTGCGCGACGTCCGCCAAACTCTGTTTCCCATCACACTTAGTTAAAGGAGGTATTGGTGGTAGTGCGGAAATTGCTGCTAAAGAAAGGCTTAATGCAAAGATGAGAGCACGAAGATAGATGTCTATAAACAAGAGACTAGACACTGTGGATGCAGTGGAAGTTTTAGGGCCATGACCTGTGGTGGATGTATGTTGAGGTTTCATTGAGAAGGCTAGCAACTATCTAATTTCAATACTTTGTCACGTGATATTTAGTTAGCTTTTCTCACAACAATGCCGTTTGGAGACCAAACGGCATAAAGGAGTTCTGTCACGGGACTAATATCCCTGTTCTATCTAGCGCCTCGCTTCAAGTAATAAATAGTTCTTTCATGAAAGTACACGCTCCTATCTTATCGCACAACACAGTTATAACCTCGTATTTCTAGATCCCATTCTCTATATTCCATTCCCGTGATCCAGTTCCCTCGCTGTGACAAATAGTTTCGTTTGCCCATAGCACGATTTTCCTTGGTGATATGTCAGTGGCTTATCACAATTATTAAAAATATCGCGGAAATGAACTCTATATATGTGCTTATCTGTAATAGTCTCTCTTAGGTTCCCAGCTAACCAGGATGGGAGAGAAGATCAAAGGTTCAATTTCTATGTATGCTTATATTAATTATGTCTTTCAATATACGCTCTACTGTAAAAGCTTGGAAAACATATTTACCGCTGGAAATTTTATACTGTATAAGCGTAATTTTATTAGTATCATTATTATCCTTCAAAGTATATTCGAACGAGTATATGTACAATTGGATGGTTGTCATCGACAAAGGTATTTTATTTCTGCCCAGAAATTGACATGAAAATAGTGAAAAAACACAACAGGTGAATATTAAAATTGTTCAAAACAAAGAAAATATCTCAGGTTACTTGATAGTCTCTTAATTTAAGAGATGAGACAGAAAGCACAAGCAAAACCTTTTGCTGTTCTCGAAATAACCATCTTATTCTGGGATCAAGTGTTGGAGAGGCTGTTCGTCACCCTACATTTCATGCAAGTTTTAGCCATGTCGAACTTTTCTTAAGGTCTGCTGGATCTGAAAAAGTCTGCATCAGCTGTCGGATTTTGGAAAACTGAAAATTTTTCGCATGAAATTAGCCTCTGGCACTGAATAATCCTCTTGGAAATTATTGTATGGCAGGACTGTCGGATGACCTAAAAAAAAAAAGGAAAGAAAGTTGTCAAATTATCGTACATCGGAGAGGTAATTTTAGCGCCAGATGGACCCATGTAATATCCACTTTGATCCTTGTCTTTGAGCTGAAGTACAGGGTAAGCAAAAATTAAAGTTAGTTATATCTAACCGGGCTTAGTTAGCAGCAACATGGAGTTCTATTTTCAGACTGAAATGCGTCACTGGCTCGATTTGAGCGAATCAGATCATCTGGCCATGGGCTAGTGACGTAGCTCAGTCACGAAATCTACGATATTGGGTATGAACACCAGATCGACTGCGGAGACTCACTCGATTAGACCTTCTGCATAATTAAGG
>CACM01000588.1:0-10164 GCA_000208805.1 Erysiphe pisi
AGAAAGATAGTAAATAAACAAATACTTATCGAAAAAAAAAATAGAAAAATTAAAAAAATACAAACTTATTCATTATGGTTGGAAAAACGAACCTTGAGTTTGAAAGCATTATCAAAGGGATGGAAATCTCACAGAAAGAATTCCAGAGTGAATTCCAGAGTGGTATGGAAAAAAAATGAACTCACGTTTCGAAAAAATGGAAGATCGATTTAAAAAAAATGAAAATAGTATGGATGAGATAATGGGCCAATTGAAAAATATAACCTCAGCATTAAGTGACCTAAAAACTAATCAAGATAAAGGAAAAGGGAAAGAAACTGCCGAGGAAGTTGTGACGGCACCTAGTCAATCCCTATTTGCGCCTTCTAAACCATCTACATTCTTTAAACCCATTTCCGATAAGTTTAACTTTGCCGAAGCTTCAAACCCATCAACTTCATTCAAAATTCCTAGAACGGAACGGCTGGATTTCTCCTCCTTAGAAAAGACGACCACCTTGCCAGAAAAACGAAATTTTTTTTGAAAAACAATGTTCGCCCACAGGAAATAACACGGAGCATCAAGGAATTCAGACTAGTAAAGAAGGAGCTATAAACTTATATCAATTCCCTCCTAATAATGTTACCCATCTGACACAACGTGAGGAAAAGGTAAAAAAATACTTCCCTGATTTTTTCCCACGTTCCGAGGCAGAGAACCCCGATGGTCCCCTAAAAGAGGCAACCAAAAGAAATCGAGTGGTGTTTTCGAGTGAGTTGAAGCTAAAGTATGCAAACACACACACACTCGATAAGCTGTATCAAATGCAGGTGGCTATGATACAATCAATGCTTCCTTACACAGCATGGCCTGTAAGAGTGGCTTTGGAAATGGACGAGGATTTTCTAGCTGCAAGGAGAGCCATAAATAACCATTCTCTTGACTGGGCAGGAGCAGTAGATTGCATTTTAACTGTTTTGTTTAAACACAATGTGCTCGGTGCCCCACTTACCAACCTAGCTAGGCTTACGGTAAGGACTGGAGAAACCTCATTACAGTTTGCTAGGCGATTGAGAAAGCATGTTTATTCTCTTCCCAACGACCTAATTCTTAGTGTTCAGGTAAGAGATGTCCTGAGAAATCACATCCAGCAGTCTCTTCCGAAAACCTGGACGATTATCCAAAGAGACATACGAGATATGTCAAATGATGAACTTTCAGATTACGTTGTTCAAGTATCGGAAGGAGTGGGAAGATGGACGCTGGAAGACGAAGCATATAAAAAACAGTATCAAGAAACACCTATTCTGGTCCAGGTTTACGACAAAGACGATGCGTTTGACCAATCAAAATCTTCTACTCCAGCAATTGCAGAGCCTGGGTCGYACGGAACAAACGCCTATGCAACAAATGATCAAGCTCAATTTCCTTTCGAGAACTTATACCCAGCAGGAAGCTCCGAAAATAAGTGCTACAGATGTGGTAAAAGTGGACATTGGGCTAATAGCTGCAATGTTAAAACAAACAATTTTTCAAAACCGATGTTCGATAAACAACATAAAGTTCCCTCAAAAAGCTTTAGTAACGGGTTAAAWACCAAGTACTTAGCTTTAAAGAAAAAAGGGCTTATTTGAAACGYACATTACAAACCCTTTAATCATGGAAAATCTGAAAATAAAACCTTTGTAATCGAGCAGGAACAAGACCAGGAAGTAGAATCCGGAAAAAGTGGTGCTGATAGATTGGAAGAAGACTGTATAAATAATGAAATAGAAGATTTCTTAGAGCAGGTGCTCCAAGAAGAAGAAAATTTCTAAAGATGTCAAGATGCCTACTTTGTGGCTGTAGGCATCAGCAGAAATGACCAACCGACCCAAATTAAACATGTACGGGAAGGATATGGCAAGCCACATAATCTTTTTGTTTCCCGTCTCACTAAATTCCAGTCTGTCAAATTCACCACATTCTTTGATTATGGATCTCCATCATGTTATGTGTCGCAATCACTTGCTATGCATTTATTTCCTTATAACTCATTATTTCCTTCTAAAATAGCTGGCATCGGTAAATTTGGCCCCAAAGTAACCCATGATGTACTTATTGAAGCACAATTTTTAATTTCAAATAACTCTGACGATCTTTGGTCTACTTCATTCTCTGTTTCTGCGGGTGTAACGCCCGATAGTACATTTCCTGGCGACCTCACTCTAGGTCAGTCAGTTTTCCACACTCTTGGTCTCAAATTCCAAGATAACGGAACAATTCAGCTATTAAATATGCCAAAATACCCAAAATTAACTCCAATTCAAAATGTTAACCAACAACAAAGTAGTTTCACCGCATCTTATCCCATCAAATGGCACTATACAACTTCAGATGTTGGACGAGAATATGGAAATATTTACGCCTCTAAATTTCCTGCACWTYTTTRATAAATCCCTTCGTTGAGTTGATAAGTTAACAGTGTCACACTCCATCGATACCGGAAATCACCTACCCATCAAACTGCCACCTCGCCGGTATAGTCCTGCACAACAACAGGCTATCCGTGACTTTTGTAAATCTCACGAAGGCACATTAATTCGTAGAAGTAAGGGTCCTTGGGCGGCACCTCTTTTACTAACACCCAAGAAAAATACAACAACGAATAGCCAAACAGTTTGGAGAATCTGTGTTGATTATAGAGAACTAAAAAAGGTGACAAGAAAAAATGCACACCCATTACCAAATACCCAAGACGATATTCAGCGTGCCGCAGGCCACAAGTTTTACGCTTTCTAAGATTTAGAAAATTGTTTTTGGCACATAGCTCTCCATAAAGATTGTCGTGAAAAAACAGCTTTTGTTACGCCGTTTGGTGTTTATGAATGGCTAGTAATGCCGTTTGGTTTGTGCAATTCCCCTGCAACGTTTCAATCGTTCATGGAAGAAGTGTTAGACCCTTTTCGTTCGTTTGTGGCCGGTTTGCTAGATGATGTCGCTGAGTGGGGAAATTCAATCGCTGAACTACGTTCACGTTTAATTTTAGTTCTTGCACGTTTTGTTGAATACGGCTTAATTTTAAATTCTGCAAAATGTAAAACTGTTTGTTAAAAAAGGAGTTTTCTTGGATTCGTTATTTCTGAGAATGGAATAGCAGCTGATCCAGAAAATGTTTCAGCAATTCGAGACAGACCAATGCCCACAACAACGTCTGAGATAAGAGGTTTTATGAACGCTGCAGGATACCTTCGCAGCTTAATAAGAAATTACTCCAAATTRGCGGGTCCCCTAATCAATTTATCCACTGGACCAAAAAATAAACCTGTCGTCTTAACAAAAGAAGCAGAAAATTCTTGGAAACAGATTAAGGAAGCCCTAACGAAAACACCAGTAGTCCGCAAATTTGATTGGCGACTCCCTATAGTACTAGAGACAGATGCATCGCAATTTTTTGTAGGAGCTGCACTCTTACAACCGCATCTAAGATTAGAAGGCAATGATAATCGATCTGTCTTACACCCAATCGCTTACTTTTCGCGAAAATTAAATCCAACCCAACAGAGGTATTCCGCACAAGAGCGTGAACTTTTAGGCATTCTCCTAAGTCTACAACACTGGCGACACTGGGTTGAAGGCGGCGATATTACAGTCATCACAGACCATGAATCTCTAAAAACTATTCAAACATAAGCCGAGCAACCAATGAGAATGGTTCGATTTCTAGATTGTATCGAGCATTACAATATCAGAATCGTATACAGACAAGGTAAAGCGAATGTCCTTGCTGATTATTTATCTAGGCCACCAGACAAAACGTTTTGCCAGGAAGAGGAAGAACAAATGATTGATAATGATAATGATAATGATAATGACAATAACAATGAACAATCAGAATTAGAGGTAGTCGAATATCCAGAACAACTTAACAGGATTGACCTCCAGTGTATATTCGAATATTTAACGCTACAAGAAGACCTTCCAAATAATATTGATGAAAACAGGGTCCATAGAAACTTTACAGTTCATGACAATAAACTTCACCTAATCAAAACGGACATCCCAAAAATTACAGATGAAGCAATTGGGAAACTCAATACCATCCGCCTCTTGCAAGTGTTAGATTACGTCGACCTTATAATAGTTTTAAAAAAAATCCATGAAAATCAGGGTCACTCCTCTATTGGAACCACAATTCGAATAGCTAGTCGACAATATTGGCATCCAGAAATAGCACTAGCAACCCACGAAGTAATTCGAAATTGCCAATCGTGTCAATTGATGAGTCCACCAGACCCTACACTAGGTAATTTGAAACCATTAGTACCACCGCCTCCATTAACCCGATGGGGAATTGATCACACGCAAATAGGACCAAATTTTATCTTAAATGCGGTAGAATATGCAACAGGTTGGCTGGAATCTCGATGGATGCCAAAAACAGATTTTCCCAGCACATTGCCGTTACTAATGTATATCATTTACAATTTTGGAGCACCTAGACAGTTGATAAGCGATAATGCAGGTTGYTTTAGTGGTGTTGAAGCTAAACAGTTMCAAAAAAAATATGGCATCAAAGCCACACATACCACACCTTTAAGACCACAAGGTAATGGACGTGTGGAGCAGGCTAATGGTGTCTTAAAGAGAATTTTGGCCCGTATGATTTTGGATAACAAGCAAGTTCCTTTGAAGATCTTGTTATTGAGAGCAGTGGCTATTTACAACCGCCTTGAATCACCATCAGGATATAGTCCATACTTCCTTATGTTTGGAACTCAACCACCTGAGGAGGTAGGGGACTACCCAGAGTACACCCGGGAGCCGACATACCAGGAACAAGTAGATTGGACAAAAGAATTTGCTAAGTCACACGCAGCTCCCATTGCCCGAGCCTATGTAAGCAGTGTGAAAGCAACTAGAGCAAAAGTACGAGAGTACCTCCAAGAAAAAAAAGCTTTGATGCGAACCTATGTGCCAGGAGATTGGGTTTTGCGAGTACGTCAACGGCGGCATAAGTTTGAGCCTTATTATGATGGACCTTGGTCTATTTCGGCTTGTTACGACAACAACACATATTCTCTTAGATCACCTGGAGGCTACAATCTAGTTAACAAATACAATGGCACAAACTTATTCCCTGCCTACGTCCGTGAGGGCCACCCAGTACGAAGTATGTGGTACGGAAGTAAGAGAATGTTAGAACAAGATCGAAAATTTATCAAATCGGCTGCAGGACTGTAATCATACACCTTTTAAATTTCCCGAATACCTATACTGTGTATTTTTTCTTTTCGGATTAAAATTTGGTGCTAATATTATTCATGAGCTGAGGACAGCTCATATTTGGGAAAGAGGATAGTTGAGGATCCGAATTCTCAGATCCGATAATGATGACAAGCGAATGCTGACTAATCCTTAGTAGCGCTTTAAGCGGATATAAACTGCAGTCTTTCGGATGCAATGTATATGCATGTTAATTGGTTTTGATTCAGGAGTTCAGGAGTATGCAAAGACCAATGTATTTAACAGTTAGCAATCTCATTTTAGGTAGAACAATAAATCATACATTTTAGTTTCAAGCTTGCTGTTATAGATCTGTAGAATCTGGTAATAGTTGAGCCACGAGACACTGTGTGATTAATCATAAAGTATACAATCCTACGATAGAGAAGCCTCAGTAGCCCGGCCTCGCGCCTCCCGAGGGGCGTTTGGCGTGCCTGCGCAGCCTAAAGCTACCAGGCAGTTACTCTCGTTGAAATTCGACAAATTAATCTACTCTAACTTCTCGTAATGTTACAAGTTGCTAGGGGACAAAGGCCCGTCAAATCTGTTGACTAGCGTGTACACTGATCAGAAAATTACTAATTTACTCTTTTTTTTTTAAATTATCTTGTTCTACTCGTACGGGCTATACTCCGTACACCATCTTTGGAAGGCTCGCGCCCCATCAATTGTGCCTAGAATCCACTTGATATCTTCTTCACGATTACGAGAGTTTAAAGGTCTAGGTGGCCTTTTTTGACGAAGTTTCCGACAGTAGAAAGGGTGTTCAGGTGACCTTTCTTGACCACAGGAACAAAGAGTGTCTGCGTCAGTGTGTTTAAATCTGCGGTGATAAGATGCAAAGTTACCGTGCCCTGATCTGGCGGCGAGAAGATTTCCTAGGTTTTTCCGAGTCAAGATTCGCAACTCTTGTGGTGGGCTGCCGGTCATACCAATCCCTAATCGTTTATACCTCTCTGGAGCATTAGTATTCCAGTAAGCCGCTATTTCTGTTTTGTAGCGCTCTTTTATTAATCGGCGTGCTCTCGCGATGGATGCTTGTGTACGTGTAGTGGGCATGTTGCAGGCAGTTTTAGCGAGACTATCAACCCGATCGTTTTCTTTTATATCTGTGTGACTAGGAATCCATCTTATGGTTACCTTACCAGATCTGGCTACACTAGATCTTACTCTTGTCTCCCATTTTTTCCTAAGTGTTTGAAATTCAGCAATCAATCCTGAGCTAGTTGGTGTGGGAACACCGGTATGTAATCTAAGGGCAGCTTCTTCGTTGTCAAGATAGAGAGTCAAATCAGTGGCAAACTTAGCCATCGGATGATCTAGAGCAGCCTTTAGCCCTTCTAATGCTCCGTGAATTTCTGCATCATATATCTCAACCGTTTGTCCGAGAGGAACAAACTCATGTGTCATCTCTGTAGAAGGACCCCGAAAGATACAGTACGCGGTGCCTGCAGAACCTTCTTTGTTAATTGAACCATCTGAGTAAATAGAAAAGTCAAGCAGCTTATGCTCACGTGTTTTTATCCATTTTTTATGCTCTGCAGCTCCATTAGCACGTCCAACAGCTCTAATTTCAAGTTTTGCGATAGATGTATCTGTTTTTTCCCAAGGAGGGCGGATGATATCACAGGAAAGTTCAAGGTCTTGGCGTTGTCTAATCCACTTGAAGTGCGGTGAGTTCCAGCGGCGACGTAGGGGATGTTTAGGGTCTGTAGCCGCTATGCGTGCAGCTAGGCGGTCACGAAATCGATTCAGCCAAGTAATAGCCGGACCCCAGCCTGTCTCGCGGAGAAGAGCTGCAGTGGGAGTAGTCTTGTAAACTGGTATTACAGCTCGGGCAGCCTGGTTAATGGTGATCTGGACTTGATCTATCACCCATACGGAGGTTTTCGGTCCGTACCAAACTTCGGAGCCATAGAAAAGCGAGGCAAGCACAGTTCCCTGTAAAGCCGTTCTTATTATTGAAGGATTAATTCCACGTATAGTGTTGCTTAAACGCTTCACGTGGTCTGTTACTACTCTTGTTCGCTGACACGCTCTGCGTACTTGGTCCTTAAAGTTTAATTTCCTGTCAAAGATAACACCCAGCCAGCGTACATGGTCTTTTGGGTTCACAATGTATGTTCCTGTGTGTAATGATGGCTCTATATACTTTCTTTTATTATGAAAGTACTGAAGTTCCGTCTCTGCGCTATCAAAAATAACACCATTTTCACGTCCCCATTGGAGAGTCTGGTTGAGCTTGCTTTCAAGTTTACGCCCGCAGTCCTCGAGTGTCCTGGCCGTTGCTAGTAAACAGCCGTCATATGCATACCCGAAGCGGCCTCTAGATAACCGAAGGAAGGGTTCAACGTATAGTAAGAATAGTATAGGTGAGATCGGAGATCCCTGGGGCAAACCACAGAGGATAGGGAAAGGTTCTGAGGTTGTTTGGTCAAGTATAATACGGGCAGATCTTTCTTGGAGAAAGGACTTAACCCACTTTACTAGAGTTTCTGGCCATCCTTGTGTACGTAGACGGTGGAGAAGTCGATTACAAAGAACACCATCGAAGGCTCCTTTAACATCAACTGTTACTATCCCAGCTACTTTTCCATCTAATAGTGCCTTTCTAATATCGCAAATCAGAGCCGTTTTTAAGTCCACCGCTGAGCGTTGTTTAATGGCACCACACTGGTTCTGGGCGAGGATTTCATATTTAGATGCGCAATAGGATATGCGGCGAGCAAGGAGTCGTTCAAGACCCTTGCCTAGGCAAGAAAGGAGAGCAATAGGTCGGTAAGATGAGGGGAGTGATCGGTCTCGTCTTCCTGACTTGGGTAGGATTATCACATTTGCTTTTTTAAATATTTTAGGGTGTACACCTAGATGAACACAGCGGTCGAAAAGATTGGTAATGCGTTTTCCAAGAGTATTCCATGCCAAGCGAATAATAGGAGCTGTCAATTCATCTTCGCCTGGGGAAGTAGATGAGACTTGGCAGGTAGCGCTAAATACTTCTGCCTCAGAAATAGGCTCCCATTTAACCGAGCGGCTAGCTACTGTAGGGGCGGAATCACAGATATCTTCTATTTCTAGGTGGCGAGAGAGTAGAGTATTTCGGAAGAGCAAAGCTTTCAGCTCTGGAGAGTAGTATTGATTTGTTCCATTAATTTCACGGAGGGGAGGTGTTTGAAACTTGGGGCCGCAGTTGTGCCACTTTACGATTTTGCATGCATCTGTAAGAGATTGGGCTTTTTCAATTTTGGATTGCCAGAATTCTTTTTTTGCACGGCGCACTGCTGCACGAAGTTGTATCTTTTCAAGGTCTGATGGACCACGCCGACGAGCTGTGTGATACCTACGAGCTGCAATTTTACATTCTTCAATCCACCAAGCGGTACCTCTGGTGTTTTGTTTACTTCGGGGGCAGGAAGCCAAAAGGGCTGTTTGGATTGATTGAACGATATCATTAGCTTCATTTTCTGCGTCTAAGGACGAGGAAATGTGCGGAACATTTTGAGAAGTCCCAAGAAGCGTTAGGAAAAGCTTCTCGTCGCAAGATTCATAACGGAGCCGCCCTTCAAATCCTCCTATATTGAGACCATCTACAGGGATAGTTGATATTAAATTCTCGTGATCTGAAGTAGTGTGCAGATCAGATCTTATGGTGCATGTAGCGCCGACTTGAGTGCAGAAAGCCAGGTCTAAAGTTCCGCCGCATCTGTGTGTTGGCGTTTCTGTTGGATTCAGTAAGCTAAGATTTTTCTGAGATACCCACTGAAGCAAGTACGCAGCGTATGGTGAGGCGTGAATAGATGTTGAATTCCAAGACGGGTGTTTTAGGTTGAAGTCTCCACCGACGAAATAGGGTGTTCCGGAGGAGTTGAGGAGTGTTTGTAGACCAGAACCAGCGTTGATACAATTAGGTGGTGCATTGTAAACGTTCCAGATCGAGATATTAGGGCTATTTCTATTAAGAATAGAGATTTGTAGAAGATCAGGTGAAGAGTCGGATAGGGTTTGAAAAGTGCGAAGACCTTTCGTTTTTCTAACATAAGTGAAAACTCGAGGTCGTATAACCCAGGTTGAGAGCGGTGAAAAGGATTGAAAACTGGGATGTGTTAAAGATTTCTTGGTAGTAAGATCATGAAAAATCCACGGTTCTTGAAGGAGTAAGACATCGATATTATTTTCGTGTGCAAGATGAAGCGCGAGATTGTGTGACACATGCCCTCGTCCCACATTTGCTTGCATTATAGTCAAGATTCTATTTTTATTTATAGTGTGCCTTCTTACCATAATTAAGATTCTATAGTGCTGGGTTCTGCCGTTTCTACGATGAAGGTGTGTTTTCAGGTGTATTCTCAAAATGATGAGCATTTTTAAAATCTTTTAGTCCCGCTCTTCGAATGAGTCTTAATTGGGCGCCGGTTGGTCGAACTATTGCTCCATTTTTTCGGCATGGTCGAGCCGGACACAAATCACTAGTGGACTCATGTGGTCCTCGGCAGTTGAGGCATCGTCTAGGCAGAGCGCAAGACCCTTCGTGTTTTTCGGTACCACATAGATTGCACATAGGTTGTCGGGCACAAGTACGGGTTGAGTGAAATCCGTGACATTTTTCACATGTTATGATGGGTTTACGTTCCTGGATTCTTTGGATACCGACCGCAGCTCCAAAAAGTTGTAACCTAGAAGGAAATTTGTTGGCTTTAGTCTCGGGGACATGTATTCTAATGTGGCCTAGAGGTTCTGACGACTCTTTTGACCGTCTTGTCCATGCTACTTGTCTGATTGGTACTTCGTCACGAATTGAAGCAAAACCTGGTTCTTGAAGTAGTAGTCCCTCTAACGGATCTTGCGGTCCATCCATTGTAGAAATATGTTTGGGTAGAGGACCAATCACGAATGTTGTCCAAGRCTCCTGTCTAATTACTG
>CACM01000584.1:0-22073 GCA_000208805.1 Erysiphe pisi
AGCACTTGGGTGTCAGTGAAAAGATAGTCGTACGGGAAATGAAGAAGAGAGGTTATACTCGACGGGTCGCAACTTCGAAACCACCTCTTTCCCTAGCAAACTTGACAAAGCGATATGAATTCGCCAGAAATCATCTCCACTGGGAGATAGAGGATTGGATGCAAGTACTTTTGGCAGATGAAAGCTGGGTGACCAATGGTAGGCACACTAGATGCTGGGTTACAAGAAAGGTTAGTATTACCGTCAAATAAAGTCTAATTGGAATTCTTAAACTAAGCCCTTGACTTAGCCTGATGAAGTCTATGATATGACATGTGTCGTTAGCAAACTTCGAAGGCGGATTGGATGGATCTTTTGGGGATCTTTTTGGGGGGCTGAGAAAGGAACTTGCTTGTTTTGGGAAAAAGAATGAGGCTCAATAGCCGCAGAGCGTTACATTGAGAGGAAAGTACCTCTCATCCATGGCATGATTTCGTTAAGACCAGACTTAGTGGTGATGCAGAATAAAGCTCCTTGCCGCTCGGTGGCCCGAACAAGGCGAGAAATGAGGGAAAGGAATATTTTATCTATTGAATGGCCACCTTTTTCTCCAGATCTGAATCCGATTGAACACGATTTGAATCTTATGAAAAATTATACTCAAGATAAATATCCAGATGTGATTGAGGGAAAGCAGCGGGCAGGGCAGGAAACACGAAACATTGTCAAAGAAGCCTGGGACAATGCGGTAAATGAAGATGACTTGAGAAAGCTTGTCGAGCCAATGCCGCAGAGAGTCAAGGCTATGTACGATGCTGGTAGTGCACATGTAAAATATTGAGAGTTTTTAAATCATATGGTGCATGTATTTTACAATTTGCATAGCTGTAAATAATGAATATTATGCATTTCATGATATTCATAAGTAGTAATTTAAACTTTTTACTAGGATACTAGACAGGGACACAAATATTTCGTCGGGAACTTTTCACCATATAAAATTTAGAGTTTTAAGATGGATCATCCGCTACCGATACCAAAATAGGTCACCAGAAAGTTAATATACCCTGAAAAAGCCTATATACCATGTAAAACCCATTTTTAATTTGCAGGGACACGACTTTTATCGTAGTGATATAGTAAGAACAACCATACTCCTAACAGCCCAAAATATTGTCGGATGTATTAGTCATTAGTTTCGTGGGCCTAAAAATAAGGATAGACAGTACTATTTATCGCTGCTTTTAAGTCCACAAAACTAATGCATCCGACAATATTCTGTGTTGTGAAAAGTATAATTTATGATAGATGCCCCTGCCAGGCGATCACAGGCACAGAAGGCTTATGGCAAAGTGCTGTAAGTTAACGTTATCTTTTATGGATCGACCCTCTTCAGTTAGAGATTTTCATCAGCAGGAAACAGTATCTTGAACTAGACCTTACCATCGCTGTTCTCTTGGTAGTTTTATAGACTAGCAGTTCGCACTCACCCTTTGACGTCACATGTTAAGCAAGGACTTGATCAATTCATGCGCAAGCACGGAAGGTCTAATTATTCCGCATCAATTGGCTTGAGTTTATACTAAGCCAATGAATTAATTAACTTACCATGTCTGGATCCTTAATAGCTTGCTCGCGAATGTCCCGAGCTTGAGTGGAGCACTGTACATTACCTACCTATGCCGCATGCAAAGAGAAAGTTAAACACGGAATAAAAAGTACCCTGTAATATCTCTAAGCGAGGATGTGAGAGAAAATGCCCCAGTTATTCTATAGAAAAATTGGGATCAATTGGTTTGATTCTCGTTTATATGCCAATCACAGATATTTAAATTTAAGGTTGCCCGCATGCAAACTTCTTCTATAGTGCCCGTTTTTATGTCAACTCACTAGCTTGATACATTAACGTAGGTCTACACCAGTTACAAGATTCGACGTTTCTCACGTGATAATATTTTATTTTATTGTAAAATAGATCGGCCGTTAGCTTAGCCATGTTTGCTACCATTTGGCGTATCCATCAATTTGCAGCTACACATATTTTTCGACTAAAGAAAACCCCCCTCCCCAGATCAGCGAGATCTCTACAGCCAGAAAAAAGTTGGCTTTTAGAAACATATACTGATAAGTATTGGAAAAGTTTGCGTGACTGTCTCAAATTCATGTAAATTGACTGATTGTGATGTGATAGTTCTATTTGGCTCTGAGCCCTCTGTCCCTTCACATTATTCTGCGCCGGGAATCCCGCTCATATTTGAAGCTATTCATTTATTGTAATCTTCTTGCGATGGAAATACTGTTCAAATATTTTAAGAGCGCCTCAAGATAACGCTTGGTATCCCTTTACGTTCATATTTTCTATGTATTGGGCATAGTTCTTGATCGATCATCGAGTAGGAGGCGGCTGGGTATTATAGGAAATACCCTCCTAGTGCATACGCTGTAAGAATTTAGCCCAGTAACAATATGATTTTCTCATTTTATAATTATCTTCGGCGAAGTAATTGCCCAACTGGTTTAACTATTGCGTGGGTCAACCAGGAAAACCTCGATTTCGCAGATGAAAAATATGGACTTTTAGTTTTTACCATAAGTTTGAGGACCAGGATAGTGCTTATATAGTCTTTAGTTTGTGGCCCCTGTACTAAACACGGACCTTTATTCCATAGCCAATTAAGCGTCTAAAAGTAACCGTAGTGCACCCTGTCTAAATGCACTGTACCCCCTGAACCTTATAATTGTTCCCGAGTCGGCTAGAGGGCAGGATCTTAAACTTAATGGCTTCCGATGCACCGTTCTTTCCTCATCACACCAAACTCCGTGATTGGAAATTTGGTTGAACAACAACGTTCTCATTGAAAGAACGTATCAAATACTGTTCATTACACCGAAAGACTGATTTATTTCTTGGCTCTAAAGATCCTTAGAGCAAGTCAACCGTGTTGGGAAGACAATGAGCTTTGGTCATTCCACGCCATTCGGTCATACCAAACAGATCCATACCCGGTCTTCACTTGGCTTACTGAAAATCGTCCTCTTTGTCTTTGCTCAGGCTTCTCATGCACTTGTAATACCGCTGACGCAGTATTTTGGTCTTGAGAGTGATAATGCGCCATCTGAAAAAGAACAAAGCATATGGCTATATCTAGCCATCGCTGCTATTCTTGTACTGGCAGGAGGAGCTTTTGCTGGTTTAACTATTGCGTGGGTCAACCAGGAAAGCTTTGATATCGCTAATTCATAGATGTAACTAATAATTAATTATTAACATAGGTTAATGGGTCAGGATGGTGTTTATCTGCAAGTAATTGCAACTTCGGGTGATGGCACACAACAAAGACATGCTAAATCAGTTCACAATCTACTTGAAAAGGGAAAACATTGGGTTTTAGTCACTCTACTTCTCAGTAATGTTATCGTCAATGAAACATTACCCATAGTTCTTGATCGATCATTAGGAGGGGGTTGGCCAGCTGTTTTGGGAAGTACCGTCCTAATAGGTACGCCCTGATAACTTAGCCTAGTAATATTATGAATTTAACATTTTATAGTAATCTTCGGAGAAGTAATTCCCCAGTCCGTATGTGTTCGTTACGGGTTATCTATAGGTGCCTTTATGGCACCATGTGTTATAACACTAATGTGGCTTCTTGCACCTATTGCTTGGCCAATAGCCAAACTTCTCGATAAACTTTTGGGAAAGGATCACGGAACTGTATATAAAAAATCAGGCTTAAAGACATTGGTTAGATTACATAAAACGCTTGGCTCAAGTCCAACTGAAAGGCTTAATCAAGATGAAGTTACGATTATTAGTGCCGTCTTGGATCTCAAGGAAAAAGCAGTTGGTGATATTATGACACCAATTGAAAATGTCTTCACAATGTCTGAAGATACGGTACTAAATGAAGAGACAATGAACACGATCTTGAGTGCTGGTTACTCGCGAATTCCCATACATAAGCAAGGAAATCCTAATAATTTTATCGGTATGCTTTTAGTGAAGATTTTAATCACTTATGATCCAGAAGATTGTAAGCGAGTTAGCGAATTCACACTTGCTTCTCTCCCTGTAACCCGACGAGAAACAAGCTGCTTAGATATTGTCAACTTTTTCCAAGAAGGAAAGTCACATATGGTTCTTGTATCTGAAAATCCTGCAGAAAACTATGGTGCAATTGGCGTTGTCACTTTGGAGGATGTAATCGAGGAACTTATTGGCGAGTAAGTTGATTACAATTTCGGTCTATGTTTCAAGTCGCTGATCTTTGTAGGGAAATAATTGACGAGTCAGATGTGTATATTGATGTTCACAAGGCAATCAGGCGTCTAGCGCCGGCGCCAAAAGCTCGTACCCAAAAGCGTCATGTCATCAATACAGGCGAGGTTGCAACTCAAACGATTCAGGAAGTGTTTCAAGACAGTAAAGCTGACCTACCTAAAAATCCCAAAGATAAAAAGATAAATGAGAATCCTACAGCCTCTACTCATACAAGAAAACAACCCAGGAATATCTTTGATCTAAAGAGGTCCTGTGTGATTTCAAAAAATATAGTCATATTAATTTCCAGCGTAATTCATCTAATGAGCGAGAGGAGCGAGAACGTTTTTAGCATCTTAACCATCAAAATTAAGTAAAAATTAATTTAGTTAGCAAATTTATGGTACAGAAAGGCTATAATTCATGGCAAATCAAGAAAAGAAAATTAGCCAAATCATACCAATATTGGTTAGTAATTTAAAAATTTTTWCTCCCAAACTTTTTACCTGTGCCATGTACCGTAATTCACACTCCTACAAGACATACGTGAAAAAACTCCTATATCTCGCCCTATTTATTACTTTGGTCATAAATAAGTGAAAGACCAATCCTGGTCTACTTGCAAATACACAGATTCTGACCCTAAAGCAACTGTCGTCACAATTGCGCGACAATTTGAAGTAACGCACAACCATCTTCGTGTTAGCGTTCAATGAGGCTGTATTAAAATGGGCTCACAAATACCATCAACAGACTATTTTACTACTTGGTCGCGAAAGCCTAACAACACCATTCAAACAGCCAACTCCGCATCATTTTAATATTTCTGCAGTATTTGAGACCTCGAATAATTTTTGTGATCTGAAATTTCTCTTTTTCTTATTTTTAACACAGGAACGCACATTTGGAAGTAATTTTATTAATAAAATATCTCAAAATTCTCTTTGGCCTAATGCCACTTCTAATGAACCATTTTTTGTTACATTTCTTGAGTGGCAATTAAAAGTTAAGCGAGAAACCTAAAGAGGAAAAGATCTTTTTCTAATGATATGGAAATAAGAATATATGTCACAGAATGGTCCAAGGTTTTTAAGCAAGCTTGATAACTTTCACCAGTACGAGTGGCAAAGTAGTGCCTGCATACTATAAAAATAATATTTTTTTTATTTCTAAAAGCTGACAAAGTTGCGGTTCTCTAGTATTTATTCGTTACCCTCAAACATCTTGGTTCTTTCACGAGAAATATTGAATAATTGTAAGGTCTGCATAATCCATGATGCTCTTATTATTTGGGACAATATTGGAAGGTTTTGGGATGTTTGAGACTGTACAGAAATCGTATCACTTTCCACTCCCTCTACCTCTCCTTCCTCCACCTCGTCATCACCTCCAGTGTCTATATCACTGTCCTCCAGGTTTATAAGTCTTGTCTTTATATGAATACAAATTTCGTCATCTAGAAGATCAATAGGGTGAATATCTACTGATATATGTAAATATCATTCCTCCTGGTAGATTTATACTGTTACCGAACTCGATCAGATATCGGATAACTTATATTATCACACAGGGATGACAGTAGGAACATAACTACACGTTTGAGACGTATATAACATAACATGAGATACCCGAACACGGGATATCCGAACCATTTGTTGTACCGGCAAGATACATAAAATATGCTAGCTAATCACAGCAGATCTTATTATACATAACAGAAAGTCGTCTAGCACATGTCGGACGTTAAAGGGATAGATACAAGAGTTGAAGACGTTTATATTAATCATTTGGCTTATTTTTTTCAAGTTCATTTTTTTTACAAAACTCAATTTTGTATAGTATGAAAATTGGATATATTTTAGTGGTAGTTAAATTAGCTAATAATCAAACAGGTCTGAGGCCGACTTGTATTTTTCCATTTCTTTCGAAACAGACTCCTCTCTCCAAAAATAAAAGACCGAAATTTCGAAAATTCTAGTTCTTTGAGTAACATTACAGATATGAAAGGCAAAAAAAGCACCTGCAGCTAGTTGGCTTCTGCTATAAATACTTTCACGAATAGAAAATTCCTGAACTAATTCATAGTTCTTTAGTCGCGTCCCATATCGGCACCACCATTGTGACATCAAGTGTTCATATTCTTCATCTAAATTTATGACAGATATTTTTTCCTTCGTATCTGCGTTGATTAATCCACCCTTTTCAGACAAGTAGACTATTTTCAAAGGTTGAAGCTCACGAGCGAGCTCACCAGCCGCAACATCGGCGTTAACGTTCAAGATTTGGCCTTCATTGGTTTCAGCCATCGATATCAGAATTGGCAATGAGCCAGATTTAATAGCAGCTTCAATTGGAATCTTATTTACGTTATTTATCTTTCCTACAAATTTATACTTCTCCTTGTCTAGGTAGTCTGCACCAAAAACGCCAGAGGTTATGGGACGAGCATGAACGCCCATTTCTTCCAATTTTTCAACCAACTTCAAGTTTTCTTCCAAAAATAATCTTCTTGCAACACATAAAGTCTTACTATCTGTCACACGTATCCCTTCTTCAAACTGAGGCTCAATCCCAGCATCTTCCAAAAGCTTATTTAATTGTGGACCAGCTCCATGAACAACGACAGGAAACAACCCAACATGATTAAGAAATGCAAGAGCAGAGGTAAGGGATTCGAGATGTTCAGTGATTATAGCCCCTCCAACTTTGATTACCGCAAACTGCTGAGATGAAACAGAGCTGAAATAAGAAAGATATTGCTGCACTTCTCGCTTTGAGCCAATATTGCTAAGTAATTGAATGACCATCGATCTCGTAAGATAACTATCTGAAGACGTAGAATACCCATATCGCACGTTGATAATAGCAGATGTGGCGGAGATATAGGGAAGAAGAGAAGATCTGTGAGCAATTCGTAAAGCCTTTGAGCTCAGAGAAGTAGCTACTCTAGAACGGCGTAGAGTCAGCATTATCAACCCTAATTAGGTCTTGTTTCCCTATTCGTCAGCAAGAATTCTTAAATCCTGGACAACTGCTTGTCGTGCAATATTTTCATTAGACTGAGTGGAGAGCCGCAAACACCCCACATCAAACTTTTTATAGACGTGATGGGGTTAGATATATTAAGGGAGCCGTTAATTTCCACTCACCATTTTGTTAATTTCCACTCACCCCTTAACTGATTGGTCCAATATTACCTAATTTTATTGCGCCACTGTCACCTCAACGGGGATTGCTAACCAGTGTGCCCTGTAAATTGCTGTTCAATGATCCCTACCTAAAAAGGCCGATTCCGCCAGTCGCCTCCAGTTTTCACATTATGTAATAATTTCTTGATGTAATAGTTATAAGATCCGCTTTTCGCCTTATTGGCATAGCAACTGAAAATAGGCAGGCATGTTACAAGAGTAAATAAACAGCTTTTGCGCATTTACTATGAATCAAATAACAAGTTAGCAAATTCCTCCACATGTACCGCTGTGACCTCTCTTCCTCCACGTATACTGCTGTTATGGGCCAATTGCTATAGCAATCATAAGATAAATGACCTTTACTAACAAAGATAAACAAAAGTAAACAAATTCTCTTGAGCACATTAAAAACTCTACTCTACTTCCATAAGATCACACGTTCTTGCACTGTGACTTTCTCTATTACACCTGCCAAATCGACGCCGCCGGGGTGGATTAAGTGGGTTCTCGACATGTTCAAATTGTGATGGATCACGACGAGTGGAGCCTGTTGGTCGACCTCTTGTTCGGATGGGCGTAGGGTCCTGTACAGCTTCTGGAACTTCAAGAATATGTTCAAGTAATACTCTCTTGTGGTGATTATTGGCAAATGTATATTTATTAGCAAAGCTTATTAGAGCATCTCTAATATCTGGCAAGTTGTTGGCATCCTCAACTATTCGTGGTGGCTGATGCAGCCACCAATGTTGGTGAAAGTCGTTAACTGAGAGAGGCTCTGTCTATCCCAGCAGTTCATGACGACACGGATGCCCTATTGTTGATTTGATTAAGCCTCCGCAAGTAACACGCTCATCGTCACGTTTTCCATCCTCGCATCGGCGTTAATATGCTTGAAATGCGGAACGCAGACCTGCAACAGATATTTYCCCCATAACTTGTCGAAACAAGGGACCAAACTGCATATCAGTAATCGCTCGTTGTCTTGCAGTCTCCTAGATTATTATAGCAAGTTAACCATCACAGGCAAGGAGTACTGCAGTATCAACGGTAAGCAGATTACCTTTTTGTTTGTTATTTAAAGTTTAAACTAAATCAAGAAGATTACCTGTTGATGCGGATATCCATTTTTTCAAAGCTGCATGGGCACTCTCAACACGTGAAGTCGTCACATGACCGTAATGGCATTTGTTACGAAGAAAGGCATTTACAAACCTTTCCTTACAGATAAGCCAGGTCTCTTCAATGTAACACATCACTTTTGAGGATGTGCTGGATTCATTGCGCATGGATTGTAGTTGAATTTCGTAGTCAACAATTGAATCTTTTGCAACACGGACATTCCATTGCTTGATAAAATTTACCCAATAGTCCTCCGTCGCAAACTCTCTTCTTTGTCTTGCAAATATATTCTTGTTAATATGCTAACGACAAAGAAGGCAGCTAGTCATTGGGAATACGTTGCTAAGCGCATTCATCCAAGCAAGTTCTCGATCACTTACGAAGGTGCCATTACAGTTAATGCCATACTGTTCGAAAACATCACTTAAATGGCGCATCGCCCAAATATAATCATCCTTTGCTTTGCTCTTCATGAAACTGTATGCAAATGCAAATGTGAATGTTGTGTTTGTTGCCGTAATGCCTATTATATGTGAGCGAGGAAAATTGTACTTATTTGTCTGGTATATCGCATCAATGATCCCCACGCGAGATGCACTCAAATTTTGACATATTTCTTTTGCTGTGGGTGAAACAATGAGCAGGTGCATCAACGTTTGGTCCACATCATGTTGCGTGAAGTATAGGGTATTGGCGGAAAGATTGTCAAGCAAAGCTGCTAGTGGTGTACGTCCCACTAATCGTCTGGTACGATCAGCTGTATGAATGTTGTGAATTTCCTGTGGCGTCGATATGACGCCACTATCTTGGCGTAGAGTTGTAAGAATTCGTGCAGGTGTTACTCCTGCGCGTCCTAATGCCAGGACCGTCGCACGCTGATTATATGTTAAAGCGCGTACTTATGGATTGTACTTCTCAACAATTCCCTTGTTTGCGTATGCTTGCTTTGAATGAACATCCAGTAGAAGTGCTAGAGCCCATCCGCCTGCGTTTTTGGGCAGGTTCTTGCTCTCTTTTTTTTTGGGGCGTCTTCCTTTAGAGCAATGAAGTATAACAGCTTTGATTGGACTATTTTATTTTTGTTTCCGACTGTCCTGTTATGTATGACTGTCAGTGCATAACCTTCTGTCAAAGCATGAGCATTGACTGCATCTCATGCTTCTTCCAGTGACTGGTAAGCAGCTTCAAGAGGAGGTGCTAAGGTGCTCATCGGAATTCTTCACGTTAAATCAAGATGGAATGAACTGGATTTCAAGTTAAAGATTGAAGTTTGTTTTTGTGTAAGTGACTTTGTAGAGTATGTATTATGTGCTAAGTTGTTTTGGGGTTACTTGGGTTTGGGATTCGGGATTCGGAGTTGTTGAAAATTAGTGTTCAAAACAGCATTTTCCAGAAACGGCAATCACTGTTTGTAGTAATATAATTATGTTCAATAATGCAACATATATCATGACTATCATTGCATCTCGTAGCCACATTGGCTAACTTCCATTTTAGAATGAAATTGACACAAATTGATATTTCTACCAGTATGGTATTCTATAATCTGAGTGTATTATTACAATCACACGCTAACACGTGTTCATTGTCTTTTACACTAATATCGCTTAGTTAGAAATAGATAGCACTCTGCATCTGACTTGGAGTAATCAACAACTCCAAGCCAACCTCAGATTACAGACTCTTTACAGTTCCAATTCTGCAATTTTTCTTCTACGTGATATAAATCTCTTAGCCTAACAGCTCATCGCTTATTATCATTCCTCAATTTCTAACAGAGAGACCAACTACCATTAGGTCGCTCTCGTGCTTTAAGTAACACCATGCAGCCTATTTGATTAGGACCTTGTTGCTAAATGCGAAGGAGAAGGTGAAATTTAGTTGTTTTGAACGAATCTCGAAGAAGTTGCCTTGAGTTTCCATCCGCTGAGTGCCTTGGACGAGCGATTTCGGAATGTTTATAATTAATAAAATATTCTGAAACAATTAACTATGAGGCAAAAGCAGCATATATTTTATCCAAACAAGAGAGATGCCCCTCTTCGACTGGCTTTAGAGAACTTGTGGCTTATTTCACAATGAAGGATTACTATGATGAAGGTGTATACCAGTTCATTCACACATAAACAAATGATCAAAGGCTTGCACAATTTGGTCATTCATCCTGAGTGCAAGAAGTACTTGAAAGCTGGTGTTTCCCAACCTAATGTTTGTTACAATTATGAAACTATAAGGTTTCATCTCATTATATAGTTGCTTGAAACTCTATTACAATTAGCAATATGGCTAAGAGTCAAAGCATAACTACACTGTATCATGTATGTATATTAGTATAGCTTTTCTGTCACAAAATAACAAAATAGAACATCTTTACTCCTATTCTTTTACCCTAATTGTCCATTCTAAACACCTATCACATTAATTATACACAAAACTGCTTCCTCTTATATTTAAGTGAAATTTAGGCTCATAGCAGGGCTCACAAGGCAAGTTGCCCATTCACACTAAAAAATAGTTAACATAGGCGCTCGACGACTTTGTAACTACACGCTGTATCTCCCTCCAACTTTCAGCTCACATCAAAGAGTTGGATTAGTTATACCGAGTTTTAATATTTCCAACTTACAGCTAGGACTTTCCTTCCATGGAAGAACTATGCCTGCTTGCGTCCTATCAAAAAAGATGTTAGTAATTTAATTGAAAAGAAGTGGGATGCATGGTCCAAAACGCTACGGTGGTAGCTAGAGAAGTCCCCGATACATACTTTTTACACTATACACGTGTGGATAGATGTAGAGATTGATGATAGTCAAAGGCTGAGGTCTACTTAGCAATTTAATTACGTTAATTCGAATCATCATATTCTATTTCTCTTACAGTCATACAATCCGATTTATCAGGTATGAAGGCCTTGATTTCATCTAGTAACTAAATGTCCGAAGCCCGTACTATGATAGAAGACTAGACTAGGCTTATTTGCGATAATCACTCTTGCTCAATGCTTTGTTGCCATCCTCTTGTCATCTATTATTTAACCAGAGGCATCATTTATTGAAAAGAATGAGGGAAGGCTAGAAAGAGAGGAAAAGAAATGTTGAGGCAAACGTAGATCTTCTGCGACCCGCTGGACGGCTTTTTGAGAGAGAACCTGTAACTAATGGTTTTTGGAAGTTTCTCCAAAGCAGCTGCATACTTGAAACTGGCCATCATTCCGTATTTTATAAAATGATGGCTAGTGGATGTATTGCTGTTGCTGCTGCTGCTGGGCTGAAGTTGCAAAGAAGGCACTGTTGTTACCCTTGGCCCATAGGTAAAGAGTCTTTCATTCCTTCATTCTTTCATAGACTCATTTGGGACTATAGTAATAAGGAAGTACTAGACTAAATAACTATCGTTACAACGAGGATTTCAAGCTTCTGTAAGCCTGGCCCATGATGGTTTCCACCAATCAAAAGGGCTACGCCAGGATTACTGGAATACTGGGGTATAATCTGGGGGTGTAGGCCAAGCAGACATTCCCCAAAGACAATCGGAATTAGAAATTAGCAGGGTGAATTTGTACACAGACTTCATCAAGAAATGTAAATTGGCGCTAATTCCTTATTTAGATCGTATTTTAACTATAATTTCAATATCCCTGCACAGATTCCGGCAGTACGTTATTTATGGGACGGACCGTATACTACGAGCACGAAATGTTAAACAGGGAACAGGATTTAACTGCAGCATACAGGCGCATGAATAAGTGAGGCGGGTAAACAGGAGGCGAGACGTCATCATCTGGATGGGCAACGCTATGTACAGACCTGAAAGTTTATCATTGGCGCGTAAACGAGGAGCAAGCCAATTGATTCCATGAAGAACAAAAGTTATTACAGGGTACTTCTTGGCCTGTATTTAAGCTCACTCGGGTGGAACGTAATAATCGCCATCTTCTACGCTCTCTACTGCCTGCTGTTTATCCGCAGTCTATACCAAAAATAATGAACATTCGGTTTGATCCTTAGAAGGAAAGCTGAGAGGTGAGTGAGGATCGTGATTAATATTGGAAGCAAAATATGTCAGACAGACACAGGAGAGCTATCAGTTTCCCCCATCGATCATGCTTACTTGGGGTGTCCCTCTATTTTGCGGAGTTGAAAGTAAGAACTTACCCAGCCAGCATCCGAAAGCATTGATTTGTGTCTTTTGCTCCAAACTCGTCGTCTGTGCTCGCTATAGTGTCATTTTGTCCGGCCATATTTTTTTAACAGATTGGGACACTCAAATAATGGAAATCTATTTAGATGTCAGCGGCGCTTTTCGATAATCTTGAATCTCCATAAAAAATAGTTGAGCCGGGGCTCCATGGTGCTGTACTGCTTGGCGAGATGCGTTGTTAGGGGCAATGCTGGCTCATGAGGAACAAAGCACTGTTTTGCCATCCATCCATCCATTCAGGCAAGCGACGCGCTTTAATTACTTATTGTTAGTCTCTATTCTTGATCCCTTCACCAATGCAACATTTCATTCGTCCATTCCTTTTTCCCACAGCTCGTTAGTGTGCTGAGAGTGGTCCTATGCTTTCGGGTATATATCAGAGCTTTCTTTCTCCAACAGCCTTTGTAATTGAAATCAAACTTACGCGTTTAGGTCACTCGTTTTGCCACCAGTTAATTTTTTATTTTAATCAAGAGAACCTTTGAACAAGCCAGTCTTCGATCAAAATTTACGATATGCCGTTATCCAGAGCCCAGTTGCTATTTGGAGCGTTGACTCTTCTGTTTTCTACGAATGTATCCTCTCAGGCAGTCTATTCTATTACTCCTTCTAGCGTACCTTTAGCTACTCGGAGTAAGCTACTTACTCCTTAAATAATGACTATTACTGAATCTCAAAAGACTCCTGGTGCACTTCCCAAACAACATCATGTCCTCTTTTATGTCTTCAATATCCAGAACAATCTAGTTCGACAACTGCAAATACATGCGATCCGGTAAATGTCCTCCCTCACCCTTCCCTACTTTGTCATACTTATCAAAATAGAAAACACTGAGTTTTAACTGCGTATGCCAAAACGGCATGAGCCCGAACGCAAGCGAATATTCCCAAACGCTGCCATTTTTCATCTGTCAGGAATATGGCAATCAATGTGTCGCAGCATGCACTGGCAATACTAAATGTCAAAGCTCATGTCGGGAAGACCACCCTTGTGGCGCTCAGAACCCTACACGAGTTAATACCACTAGCACTGCATCATTGACTTCTCCAACAAGTTCATCGACATCAGGCGTTGCATACACGGGCCTTGCTGGATCTGATTCTAAAGATGACTCATCATCAAACAAGAGTGGTACTTTAGCTGCACTAGATCCAGCCCGTGGCTATCTTTCAGCCATTATATTCGCATGCATTTTCGCAGGCTTCGCAATTATAATGTAAATGGCTGTATAAGTCAAACCCGAGATAATTCTATTTCTTTTTTTCTGGCAATTACATTCGTTTTCAATATCTAATTTCAGATTTTGTAGTCCTAAACTTTTAATATGTACATACTAGAAGTAAAAATTAAGGAGGAGAATAACACTATAATATTAGTATTGAGGACTAGTTGATGAAGTTAAAGTATCTCGTTTCCAATGTTGAAATGCGCTCAATTATTTTCTCGAATGATCATTGACCCAAGCTGTGCCAGTAATCTTCTTGAGTTTTTGATAATTTGATAGCGGATGCGACTAAATGTTTACGGTTTTATTTGTTCTAAGGAATAGGGCGCGCAACATATTGCCTTTCAAAAAAACACAAGGTTTAGCGAAGAACCTCACATTTTAAGATGAAAGACAATATTAAGACTTTCCTTAGGGGTATTGGCGTAGTGGTGTAGTGTAGAATACTGCGTACACGAATACTTGTATATTTTATCTTAAATTATAATTCAAGATTTATAGGGAAATTATACATGTCGTTTGTTTTTTTTTTGGTCGTATCGTCAGGATACCCATGGACTCAACTAAGGCTCAATTGGACTCGCTCCCATCTCAGCCCTGTACCCCTATCCATCCATATGCCTATTCTACGTCAACAAGGTGGGTGATATTGAACCGTTACGGGCACGCCTTGATTTTACCGATAATCTCTGCAATTTATCACTTGATGTCTCTTTACTAATATGTGTTTTTTACTACGTTGTCTTTTCGCGTCGCGTTCGTTCTGCACCAATTTGTCACAAATCTTCTCTTATATCTGCTATGCCTAGATTGTCTTAAATTAAAACATCACGCAGTCCAGTGGATAAAAAAAAAAAAACAAAAAACCGTGCTCTTTGCGTTTATTACCGTCGAATTTTGAGGATTTTCTCGTCAATAAGCAGGGTAATATATGCAAAAATTGCTTAAGATATTCCAAAAAGTGAGCGCTACCTTTTGTCGGTCAATGGGGATGGGGATGAAAACATCTACGAAATTAGAAATTAGAACAGACTGTATATTTTTAATCCATTGATTTGATAATAAATGAACTAGTAAAATCTCAGAGTAGAATTAATGCAATGAACTTGATTCAAAATGCGATTTTGAGCTTGACCATTCATTTACTGGTTTACTTCCAGTCCTTATATCGAAGGACATCAAATTAAGTCTGATCAAACCGAGCTTAGCAGTGCTTTATGTCGATTTGTAAGATTAATTTGGCATAACAGTGGGTTTGGATTTAGGCTTCGAAGAATTGATAAACCTGCACTTATCATTTTTCTCAGGATAATTCTAATTGTAGTATCAATTGTACGTCAAGTAAAGGGCGAGACAGGGGCAAAATGGAACAGTTTGAGTGCTCGAGCACGCTAAATCTGCACTTAAATTAAGTCGATAGGAAGCTTGTCTTTTGTAAACATCACAAATATCCCTATTCACATACAGATATCAATCAATTAACTAGCACGTACAACATATCTCTACGAGACAATCCACATCGACCTTATTATCACTCGGAATTATTAGCTATTTCGCTCATTCACTATGTCAAATCTCCCTCTCCCTCCCCCTCCCCCTCCCCCTCCCCGTCCCCCTCCCCCTCCCCCTCCCCGTCCCCGTCCCTCTTCCTATCCCCCACCACTCCTACACGCCTCCACCCCAAAAGGGGGAGGGAAGTCGCTGACAAGGACGCTACAGTCAACAACTTCCGCCGCTGATACCAGGAATCGTGAAGCTACACTCATGTTCCAAGCAATAGCATGCGACCTTGATGATGCCATAGACGAAAATATAATACTTTTACCTCAACATCTTCAAAAACCTTTTAAAGATTTTATTGTAGACCTAAGCCCAGTAGCACAGAGACACCTTGAGCATCATGTAAGAGGCACTCAAAAACCTCCCAAGCCATTCTCTTCCGCAAACGCTACTCATACTACTATCAGTAACATTTTAAAGCAAAAGAATGTGATTGAAAACCAATCAAAACCTAACAAAACTTATGCTAGTGCTGTCATGACCCCTAGCATGAAACAGCACACTAAGCCGCAACCTAAAACAGCAATAACTAATGCGCAACATAAACCGAAAACACCACCGGCAAGCAAACCAGAAGACAATCGTCTACTGGTTAGAATTAGCCCTAGACATCCAGCTCTAAGCTCTTCTCCATACGCTATAATGCTAGAACTTAATGCTTTCTTAAAAGAGAAGTTGGTCAAGGAGATACAAATTATCAAAAGTGGATTCGCTATCTGCCCAGTATCTTTAGAGGCACAGGAAAAACTACTCTCTCGAATGGGAGAAATTGAAGCCTCTATCTACTAGAGGTCAATGCAAAGTTGAGAAACCTGGTTAACACGTTGCCTACCGATCGTCTTGCGTAACCCGCAACTATACTATCCTTACTGGGAATTCTGTAGAAACGAAAGAGATTACTGCATCAGTGGTATCAGAAGCTCTGACTGATTTCACAAAATTTCCCCCAATAAACGTTCTAGAGTCTCGGGGCTCCGCAAATACCGAATATATTTCTTCCATAAAAAGCTGGATTGTTATTTACTCTAAAGGCTCAACTTTATGTAGAGTCCTCCCACTATTTGGAGCCCGTGTTCCAGCCMAAAATATTGCCCCAAAGATTTAGAACACCTCAGTGTGGCAAATGTTTTGGTTGGCACAATGAACAAGCATGCTCTCGTTTACCTCGATGTAGAATTTGTGCATCAACAAATCATGTTGAAAGTGGTATACCTCTTGCGATGCTAGTAGGGATCATAATTGCCCTCAAAAATGTGCAAACTGCCATGGTCCTCATACAGCTGACTCGCTCGAATGCCTAATCCGACCTAACAAAAACAATAAGTTTTTTCGAAAGTACAAATTTCTGAGTTCAGGAAGGCTGCAGCTGCAGTAAGACTCTGCTTGAGGGCAGCCTACTTTGAAAATATCGAGAGTCATGCTGTGACAGCTACTCAAGACAAAAATGACTTGTTCTCCTAATCTCCCTCAAATTCGGGTGGAAAATTTGCAGCCCTAGCTCCAGATATCTCCCATGTTAATTCAACTTTTAAAAATGAGGACTAAATTATCACAAATTGGAATAATCTCAGTTAATGTTGGTCGTTTTTCTTCTGCACACCAAATTGCTCTCCAAATTGCGTACACTATAAATTTAGATCTCTTGCTTGTACAAGAACCATACATCTCCAGATTACTGAACGGAGAATTACTTGTAACCATCCTTCTTTTGAATGCTTCACTCCACTTGATGACTGGTCCATCCGACTTCGAGTCTTAACTCACACAAGAACAACAACAATCCAATTTTCACTCAGTACCGTCCCAACCATACCTCGAAGTATGGGATGGGAGATGTCTTATTTCTTACTATCCAGGGTCCTGATAGACACCCAATACAGATAATAAATATTTATAATGCCCCTCCTGGAGCTATTAATTCTGGCGCTGGAGTTTCTGAGTCTAGGTGACGATGTTCTATAAAAGAGGAGCTGTTACTTGATTCGTGATTATGTGCCGAAAATTCAGGATGTCTATTGCAAAGACTCCACAGGCCATCAACATCTTCTCTTGCTTTCAGCGAGAGCATACATTCTGATCATAGAATCAGTTTGTACAAAAAGATTGTAAGGAACAATGCCAGTTTCATAGGCATTTCTTATGCGTTGACGAGGAGTATCATTGTCTGTATATTCTGATTTAGGCCTCCGTGAATATTTATAAGCAATGTAACGTGTTAGGCGGCCATTGTACCGTTCCAATTTTTGCTTTGTGAATGTGCACATAGCCTGTTTGGCATGCTGTCGGCCAGATGAAAACAAGACTTCAAACGACTCACATAGAGCTTCGGCAGGTAGAGATAGAGGTTGAATGTTTAAAATTGTTATTAAATATTGATTCAATAAAAATACTGGGATAGAGAGAAATATTTTGTCAAATAGAGTATTATCTGAATTTGTAGAGGTGACAATATGTCGGAATACACTAATGGATTCTGTATTACAAGCTTGTTAAGGCAGTAATGGTATTTGTAAATAATCTTGTTCTTTTCCTTCTATTCTCTTCCTTTTCCTACTAAAAGATGGGAGTTTATATACAGTGACTAATCACCCCAATTCTATCGTTAATAAAGAAATATCATTATACATCATATATGTTAGTCATCAAAAATTACATAACATGTGGTTAGTCATTAACATCATTGGACACTGGCAAACAAAAACCAAAATGAAATGAAAATGAAAACTGAAGATGTAATATAGAATATTATGGCGCAGATTCCTTGATAGTTTCGTTTCTAATGGCATTAGTATTAATGAGGTCTCTTAAAGCGTTAGAACATTTGGACTTGGCCATGGCATCTGCTGGCTTGCAGTCGCCCTTGACCCAGCATATGTGAGTTATTTCGCGTCTTTCATAAGATTGGCGGAGACACAAAAGGTCTATCATCAACCATTTCTCTCTAGTAGTTCCTAACTTCACAAGACACTCATAAAGCGACTTGGAATCAGTAGAAATAATTAAAGGCATTTGAATAGCTAGAATTTTCTCATGAGGCGATTTTATTGTCGCTCCAGAATCGAAACCATGCACCATCGCATACAGTTCTGCAGTGAGGACGCTTCTTGTCACCCTTTTGCAATTGGTGGAGGACCAATGAAGGATATTAGCCCGATTTTCTTTGTCCGCAAGAATGAAAATGAAGCCAATTTGTGACAAAAGATTTCTATTAGTCGGGAATGATGAGTCCGCGAAAACTATTACTTTCAATGATTTTTCWTCGAGTTTTACRAWTTTAATTCCTCTTGATGCATTTCTAATTTGCCAATTGATCCTTTTATTTAATTCTTTGATATCGGCAAGGGAATTGATAGCATCGTCGCATTTGGAAGGACAGTTCCACGGAGTGCCTTTTTTTGTTTGTTGGGTTAGTGAATGGGTGATATGAGAGAAGTTTTTTATAAAGTGTCGGTAGAAATTTGCAAASCCCAAAAAGGCTTGGATATCTTTTACACAAGATGGTACTTTCCAGGATTTGACACATTCAATTTTTATGGGATCCATTTCTAYGCCATTCTTGGATATAATAAGTCCTAAGTATTTAACTTCAGAGGCCTCAAATTTACATTTTTCAATAKCTGTCACGGTTTCAGGGTTGTCTCGACTACCAAACTACCTTGGGGTTTCAAACTCTCACGGGCCATTAGGGTCACGAATGTTACAGCTGTCGTAAGGTGATGTTAGGAATATCTGTTGTTAAAGGTTAGGGGATTCTGCTCACTGTAGTCTCAAGATGATCTGCCTCATGTAGATATGTAACATCGATTGTTTTACATGATAATGTGTATGCAAGAAAATACTTTCATTTGGTAGATAAATAGTTTAGTAGTTCCCTCAAGCAAGGGGACAGAAGTTTCTACAATACAAAAATTCAACTTATCTTTTCATGTCAAGTTCAGTTCATATAACTTTCATAATCCAACATTGTCTTAGGGCATCCCAGACATGTTTTGACGTTACGTTGTCAAGCCATTTAGCGGCTTGAAAGCGAGTAGCTTCGTCGATGACGTGAAGCACCTCTTTACCTTCAATATACATAATGTCAATAACAATTGTATAATTAAAGTTGACTTCGTCTTTAATATTGAAGCGGAAACGTCCCGGCGACTTTCCATGCTTTTGACAGTGGTGACAGAATTTAGTGAGTTATTCGAGTTTTGCTTTGTTGATATCTTCATGGCCTGAGCGTTCTAGTATGGATTGTAAGCGACTAATAGAAGGATGGCCGAATCTCCTGTGCAGTCTGCGAAGTTCAATATCTGTTAGGAAAGATTCAGGAGCCGAAAGTGATTCTTGGAGGAGCGATTGTGGGGAGATTTTCCAAAGCAGGAAAGGGTGACCAAAATGGCGAATAGTTGGATATCTGAATTTGGATGAAGTAATGAGATGGTTTGTAACGTTATTAAAATATACCTTCAGGTTGTCTAGCTCAGTTATACTTAGTAAGAAGGGGATATCTGTATGCAGAATGTGAAATTTAACAGTTCCAATTGGCATTTTGATATTTACCGATACAATTGAGGTTGCTGAGCCAATACATTTTTGCGAGATTTGAAAATTCCTTACCACGGTTTGAAGGCTTATTAGGAGCTAGCGATTTATTTTGCTTAAGGTTACTTTTGACGTTTGGTGTGCTGCTTTGGTCCTGGATAACAGCTAGTGGTTGATCTCGTGTATCTTTATTAGATGTTAAGAGATGGATGATAACATTTGAATCAAAAAATTCGTTAGAGTTGAGGACTTCTTCCTGTTTCCATTTGGTCGGGACTTTTTCTGCAAGTGTGTTTGCCAGAGAAGTTGCTAATGTGACATTTCTGTCCCATCTAACCCAAACACCATGGGATCTCAAAAAAGTTCTTAAATATCGGAGTGTCGTTGGTGGAACTGCTTGAAAGTCTTTTTCATTAAGGTGACCGAAGTCATCTTGAAATGCTTCCCATAGATTGTTATCTTTTAACCCAAAATTGGAAAACTCCTTAACCTTTTCTTTAATTAAGTCTTGAATAGCCTGTGCCTTTGCTTGGCCTCGAGTCGAGACTTCAGAATCGATCTTATCAGACATTAATTTTTTTTTAATTTTAATTTTTTTTTCTTTAGAGTAGTAAGTTAAAGCGTAATGAACGCAAGCCAAGGGCCTTTATCAAGGGTCAATATTAAGTCTACACTTCTTAGCAAATATGATTTAATCAGAAGCCTTTATCAGGGACTGAAAAATAATATCTCTCTTCACAAGATTTCTGATCTGAACCAGGAACTGATCAGTGTCGGAAGACTCAAGTGGTAAAATTGATATTAAATATCTTAATTTATTTCTTATACTAAAAGCTATCCTCCCTCCTATCGAGAGGAATGGGTTCTATAGACATACGAGATATCGTTTACATGTGAATAATTACCAGTAAACAAATAGGCGAATTATATGTTAGTAAACATATTTAGCGATATTCGAGAGTATGGTCTGTGGCGGGCTTTGCTAAGTTCAAAAGAGAAACTTAAGTTGTTCAAAAAATATYATAAATYCTATACATGAACAGGAATTATCCTATCAATCAAAATCTCAAGAAACAAATTATGTACTTCAAGTTAATATCTCACTCATTCAAAAAGGAACCCTGCCATAGGGTAAGAGTGAATTAACTATGATTTAAAATCTTACATTCTCTCTTTCGAGGTAAAAAATATACACAAAATTAAAACTACACGCTCCTGGCCAAAGATCATCAAACCCTTATAAAAGGATAATTATTCTCTGAAAAAATGTGCCGCCCTCTCAGGGATGACACATTAATATCACGTGATATAGTATTCCGTCCTGTTGAGAAAAGATAACGTCTTCAGAAATAGAAGCGTTAAACCTTTGAGCAGAATCAAAAATCTCACAACCTAAACCGATCTCAAAAAMAAWMAACCTATTTTCATACGAATTAATAAAGCTTATTAAAAAAATTGATAACTAAACTTCTGCGTTTCGGTTATCGGCCAAATCTAATATTATATTGTGATATTTTATTCGATTTAAAAATATCAAGTACGGCGATTGTATGACAAGATAGATTTTCCGTGTCGCATGTTTCTGGCATTGCATATATGTAATTCTGGAAAAAATTGGCTAACCTCGATTTTAAAGCTCTAAAGGCTGTGATTGGCGGAGTCTTTTTCAACCTTGCTCGGGGCTCCTCTTTCCACAGCTGCCTTGAAGAGCGATGACCATTGGATAATAAATCCACTAGCCAATAGCTATCGAATGCCATTCGCTAATCCTTACCAGTTAGCTTGAATCGCTTGAGATTATCGCACACATCAAAATCCCACATACCCTCTTCACCTTTCCAAAACCTATATCTTCTTAATTTCAAACCACTGAAAAACTTCACTGAACTATCAATGTCGAATAAGAATTTCTCTTTCTGTATGGAATTTTGGAACAATTGCGATTCCAACTGCTATTTCTTAAGGGTTGAATTTACTTTYCATGGATAGAAGCCCTATCTCTCCGTG
>CACM01000580.1:0-10997 GCA_000208805.1 Erysiphe pisi
GAGATAATCTCTTCCTCAACTTYCATTCTCTTTGGAGTTTCCTAATAAAAAGTACGTCCTCCCTGCTTGTTAGACTGTCTTTCCCATTCACAACCCTCGCTGCAGCCTGATTATCCGTATAGACGATTATATTAGTAGCAAAACGGATAGCCGCCTTCTCGATTGAGACCCGTAATCCCTCTTTGATCGCGATAATTTCTGTGTCTATAGGTTCTATTTTCCTATTGATGCAAAATTTCTTTGCTAAGATTTCACGGCCTCCTTGGAACAAGACATAGGCTCCCCCGGCTTTGCCCTCCGCTGTGCAAGACCCGTCCGTGTACAGCAGTATATCATGGAGATTAGGTTGTATGGTGCTAGGTTGCCCAGAGTTCATATTCTCTATACAGGCCAGTTTTGAGTCGGTGGACTTTGGGAGAAGATGGGCTGTTTCAGTAAGGCGTGTAGTCGCTGAACCATATGCTCTTTTTCTCAAAGGATGTTTGAGGTCAAGCGTTTGGATCCGTAAAGCTCTTCCTAATCGAGTTTCTTGTAGTATCGTATGTGCAGTGGGAATTCCAGCCTCTCGGTGGAGTGCCGGGTTAGGGAAGGTCCGGTATACAGGTAAAATAGCCCGGAGGCTCAAATTGATTGCTTTTGACAGCAATTTCAGGTGCTGACCGCATCTGTGCTTCTGTATTTTTAGAGTTTTACGTTTCCATTTGAAAGTATGATCACCCGGCCACCAGGCCTCTACTCCAAAGAAGGCAACAGGAAGGACACAGGCTTTAACTGCATGTCGAACCAAATAGGCAGGGGATCCTTTCATTGTTTTATTAAGACGGTGAAGATGCGCAGCTACTGCTACCCCTTTATGGGCCCAGTGTTTCGTGTGGTAGAGAAAGGAGAGCTTTCTGTCCAGCATAACTCCAAGCCAACGCGTGACCTGATTAGCTGAGAGTGTACATCCGTCGAGCGTCATAGGTGGATACTCTTTAGGTCTTGGAGCTAAGGTAAAGTGTTGAAGCTCGCACTTGTCCCGGTCAAAAGAGATGGCATTTTGTCTTCCCCAGTCCAATAGGATCTGCGCTTCTCTTTCCAGTTTTTCTGTGCATTGTGTAAGTGTTAGTCCAACCTGTAAAATTGCAACGTCATCTGCGTAGCTGAACTTTAGTTTTTGGTCGCCTAATCTTAGGATTGGTTCARTATACAGCATGAAAAGAATTGGAGAAGCTGGAGAAGCTGGAGAGCCTTGTGGAAGTCCACAGACTAGCTGAGTTTCTTGAGACAATGGATCTCCAAGTCGCATTCTAGCTGTTCTGTTGCTCATGAACGACCAGACCCACTTTCTGATCCAGCACGGCCATCCCTGTTCACTGAGTCGGCGTTGCATCCTTCCTGGAAGAACGGTATCAAATGCTCCTTTCACATCTAATGTGAGTAGCGAGGCTACTAGGCCGCGAGARCGCGCTCTTTCTATCTCGTGTATCACACAGCTTACTAGGTCTAGAGCAGAGCGCTTTGGGAGCGCACCGAACAGCTATGGACTCAGAACTCCATGAGTGATGCCGCCAATAACTTTCTCCATCAACTTTTTCCTGCCATAGTTCTACTGCTTAACTTACTGTATTTGGTTTTTGACTACGTGCACGTCCAGAAGTTGCCGCTTTTTAACAACTTTTTTGCCCACTGAAAAGCTAGAACTGAATTTTCTTGCTCTGCGCCACCGGTTGAATGTTGTAGATGCTCCAGTCACAAATTATCATAGTTTAAATTTCATCTAGACGTGATTCTACTGAACAACCTGTGATTAGTAGTCACAAGATAAAATGAATCCCGCTAACGTTAATTTCGGGGCGACATGCTAGTTCTATACATTACAAAATAAGAGTGCAAAGGTACAAGTTATAGTTGTAAAGCGGTTTGTGAAATTAAAAACGATCGGGTTATTTACACTAAATATAGTTGCAACAAAAATAACTGTCGGCAAATACGGCTTTTTTATTGGTGGTAAAATTGCATTTTCTTGGGATGAAAAGCATGGCTACCGCAGATCCATAGAAATTTGGCCGGAATAACATTTATGCGTCGAGTCAACAGTGCTTTAATGCTGTGAATAACTTACAACAGCGCAGAATCCCATATGGCAAACACAACTTTAAAACAATACGATTTTCTATACTTATCTTCTCAGTCCTAAATATCTTTGTTTTCTTAATCTATCAAAGGCTAAAATAAACACGTTGGAGTCTTCATCGTCAACTACGCATAACATCCGGTTTTCCTTGGGCACTCATGAGCCTAGGCGTTAAAGATCATCAGTATGAAAAGTTAAGCTTATGTATCACCAGAATTTAAACTGAATGTATATCGAAGTATAGAAGTTTATTAGTACTGCCTTTAAACTGTGATTCAACGAGATCAAGAAAAAATGTCACAGCGTGAACGGGAGCACGTTGGTGTTCAGGACAGAGAGAGACAGGATCGAGAGCAATATCAAAAATCTATGCCTCATCAAGGCAATACCTCTGCGATTCCGATTCATCAACCCGTGGCATCGCGCCCACCAAGTGCTATACATAACCCTGGTGGCATTCTTGCAAATCATAACGAGATTTCCTCTTCTGTACCGCTCGGTGTACCGAATGGCCCAAGTAATGCGTTCAGCAGCCCTCGGCCTAATGATACAAGCCGTTCTATTCAGCAGGGCCTACAGATTTCATCAAATCAACAACAGCAACAGCAACAACCAGGCCCGGGCTTTGGGTCTACCATGATTCACCATAACACTGTTACTGGACCTGGAATGAATACTGTTGTACTTCCAGGTCCATTACAACCACAGCCAGATGCAATTTTTCGGTTACAACAAGCACTTCCATTTAGCTCGTCAACTACGGCTCAAGGACACCAGTTAGTAGGAGGCCCAGCACTTTCTCATGTTAATCAGCAACCTATTCTAAATGTAAGTTCTAAAAATTGGTTCGTGACCTTTGATTCCGTATATATTTATTGAATGTTTCGACTATAAGATTTATGACAGCTTTTTATATACGTATGAACGAGATAATTATTTAAGGTCTTGAGCGTGATGTGTTATGTAGTTATTGAATCCGGGCTACTGTAATGAATAGATCTTTGCGATAGTTTTGTAAAATCTTTACGGGCTAAAGTAGTTTAATGTCTTTCTGAAAGCACTTTTCTAAAACTAAAAGAATGAACTACTGTACTATATCAAGGCTAATATTTTCAATGTAGGATGCTCTGAGCTACCTAGACCAAGTAAAAGTACAATTTTCTGATCAACCAGATGTATACAATCGCTTCCTTGATATAATGAAAGATTTCAAGAGCCAAGTGTCAGTGGAATTGATTTTTACTATTTAAACTCAAAATTGACTAACTGATAATAGTATTGATACCCCTGGTGTCATAAACCGAGTCTCTGAGCTCTTTGCTGGTCATCCTAATTTAATTCAGGGATTTAATACATTTCTTCCTCCCGGTTATCGTATTGAGTGCGGAACTGGGCCTGATCCAAACATTATAAGAGTTACAACCCCAATGGGCACAACTGTCCAGTCAATTACGGGAACGGGCCGAACTTTACCTATAGGTGATATTCCACAAGCTCCTAGCGCAGGTTCGTATTTTGAACCTCAGAGGCCAGGAAACTGGTCACACTCTCAACACAACGGTGGTAGTCCTGATGCCATATTTAGCCCACAAGCTCAAACGACAAGTGCTAATTACGGACAACTTCCAACATCAAATTCCTCTTTTGATGCTCAAGCTGCTGTTGCTCATCAGCAGCAGCAAAGAGGGGTATCACAATTAACAAGTGCTGTAGGATTGTTGGGTCAACCACCCCGAAGCACCCAGACACCTACACCAGGAGCTTCAGCTAGTGCAAATTCCGGAAACTTAGGATCTGAAAAAAGAGGCCCAGTTGAGTTTAATCATGCAATCAGCTACGTGAATAAGATAAAAGTATGGATTTCCCAATCGAAAAAAAAAGAACGAGAACCAACTGTGAAGGAATAAATTTGACGAAGTTTAGCTAATTCGACTGCTAGAATCGCTTTCAAGAGCGTCCAGAGATATACAAGCAATTTCTAGAGATCTTGCAAACTTATCAACGAGAGTCAAAGCCAATACAAGATGTGTACGCTCAAGTTACACATCTTTTCAACACCGCTCCTGACCTCTTGGAAGACTTTAAACAATTCCTCCCCGAATCTGCAGCCCATGCCAAGGCAGCAGCTGCTAAGGCAATGGAAGAAGCTCGACAGAACCAAACACCACTTCAGCATACTAGTCGTGATACCAAAATGCCTCCTGTCGGTAATTTTGCTGTACCTGCAAGCTCCAGCAAAGAAAGCAAGAAGAGACCTCGCAGCAATAATGTTGCAAACTCTTCACAACCAACAGTATCACAAGAACCTATTACTAGAAACAGTGCATCGATCACAAGTAACCCGAATAAGGTAAGTTTTTTTCCAAAATAGCAAATTAACTTATGTATTTACGCACCCAATATATTTAAGGCCTCACTTAATTAATGTTTCTTTCCCAGAGATCTAAACTTGCACATAAGTCTACTGCGCAGGAAACTATGCCAATTTCTCCAACACTAACACCCGTTATACCGGAACCTCTTCCCCCAATAGTCACAAGTGGAGCTACCACTGAAGAACTAGCTTTTTTCGATAAAGTTAAAAAATTTATCAATAATAAGTCCCAAGTTAATGAATTCTTGAAACTGTGTAACTTGTTTTCTCAGGACTTAATTGAAAAGAATGTTCTAGTTCACAAGGCAGCTGCTTTTATAGGGCAGAATATAGATCTAATGAAATGGTTCAAGGACTTTGTTGGCTACGATGGTATAGATAAGGTTATTGAAAATACGCCTGCTGTGCCAAGCGGAAGAGTATCTCTAAGCAATTGTCGAGCGTTTGGACCAAGTTATCGACTTTTGCCAAGGAGAGAGAAATCTAAACTTTGTTCGGGAAGAGATGAAATGTGTAACCAAGTTCTCAATGACGATTGGGCATCTCATCCAACATGGGCTTCGGAAGATTCGGGTTTTGTTGCTCACCGAAAAAATACATTTGAAGAAAGTCTTCATCGAATCGAAGAAGAACGTCATGACTATGATTTTAATATTGAAGCAAATGCCAAGGTTATCCAACTTCTTGAACCAATCGGG
This sequence comes from Erysiphe pisi, assembly GCA_000208805.1. Taxonomy (NCBI): domain Eukaryota; kingdom Fungi; phylum Ascomycota; class Leotiomycetes; order Helotiales; family Erysiphaceae; genus Erysiphe; species Erysiphe pisi. The sequence continues at coordinate 5,189 of CACM01000580.1, forward strand.
CAATCTATTTTATCGATGGAATCTGATGAGAGAGCAAATTTTCGAATGCCTATCGGTATTGGAGGCCAGAGTCAAGCCATTTATCGCCGAGTTCTAAAAAAGATTTATCAGGAAAGCGGGCCTCAAGTTTGCGCTGATCTCTTCAAAGATCCATGTGCTGTTCTCCCAATTGTTCTAGCACGCTTGAAACAGAAGGATGAAGAGTGGCGATTTACCCAACGTGAGTGGGAGAAGGTTTGGGCTTCTCAAACCGCAAGCATATACCTTAAGAGCCTTGATCATATGGGAATCCAGATCAAGACAAAAGACAAACGTGAATACTCAGCAAAATATCTTGTCGATAGTATAAAGACCAAGTATGAGGAACAACGCCGCGCGCGAAGCACTCAATCTATTAATCCAAAGGCTCAATTCTGTTGGGAATTCCATGATACTGATGTAATATTAGATGTACTGCGCTTCATGATATTATATGCAGCGAATGCAAGCCAACATAATGTTCCCGAAAGACGACGTATAGTCGAATTTCTTGAGAGATTTGTACCCACTTTCTTTGGAATCCCTGAAGATCGGGCCTTTGAAATTACTAGAGATATTGAAAGAGGGGTTTCTGATGACGAAGAAGAGGCTTCGTCTATTGACCTTATAAATGGATCAAGAAACCGACGCCAGGGTAATGGCAAGAAAGCTGATCTTCGTCGTGGTGTCTTGGATAAATCTCGCAATAGTACTCGTAGTCGTGTCAATAATACAGATGCTGGAAACGGAAGTAAAGAGTCAACACCTGATATAGATTCAATTGCGGAAGAAGATGTGACCGATGCTGTTGATGACGCTGCCTCCGAGTCGGCATCAGACCGTTGGATCGGTGTATCTGGTACGGTTGCTCGCCGTCGGGACGATAGTGCTTTTTCCGCTAATGGAAATATTGAAATGAATGCTGATGAACCCTATAAACGTGTGACTTACAAATTATGGTGTAACCAAACTATCTATGTTTTCATGTGCATCTTTCAAACTCTATACAGGAGACTGAAAGATCTTAAGCTAAGTGAGGAAGAAGCAATTGAGTCTGGTGCTCGAGCTTCTTTGCCAAAACCTGCCAAGGAAATTGGGCTTGACAATAGGCAAGTAACTCCTCCACCAATGAATGGCGAGAGTTATTATGGCCGAGTTAAAAAGCTTATTGAAGATTTTATTTCTGGTGAGGTAGAAGAGGCAGTATATCAAAACTGGCTTCGTCAATACTATTTAAAAAAATGCTGGCAAGTATACACCATTTTGGATCATCTCAAGTCACTTTGTCGAGCAGCCGCACTTTGCTCAAGTAATGACCCAAAGGAGAAAACCCCCGATTTTATTCATAGATTTTATCAGAATCGCCAGTCTCCCGAAACTACATACAATACTGAATTAGAGTTACGGGTTCGCGCTAGTAAATTTATCAAAGACGGTGAACTTTTCATGATTCAATGGGTAAGTGCATTAAAATTTACTAGCTATTTCTCACAAGCTTTCAATCCCTGCTTGATTTATAGTTATTAACATTTGAAATTAGAACTCCAAAAAATCCGAGGCCAATGTCAGTATAGTCTACAAAGAAGACATGACCTTTGACCCTCATGGAATGGGACAAAGTCAAAACTGGCAGTACTATGTTGCCTCTTGGCAACGTAATGAACCAACTGAAGGAGTCCCGCGTAATGTAAGGTTCTGGCCTTCTAGAGGGCCGAATCGTAAGGAATTTGGCAAGACCGTTCTTCGTAGAAACCTTGGAATGGCTAGCGCTGCCTCTGAGGATGAAGATATATCAAAATATCTAATTTTTGAGGAAAACCTAGTGGTGCGAATTGAGGCCAATACATATAAGCTAGAATATAACAAAGGCAGTGCTGATATGATAATTCGAACTGATAAAGATTATTCATTTAATTCTGATGGTATCAGTAACTCTCGGCTGCGCATAGAAAACGCCGAGAAAAAACGTACTGAGCGATTTATGAACAAGTTTGTGAAAAATAATACTTGGATGCAAAGGTTTAGTGCAGAGGAAGTTGATCTCATTAACAACAAGTATAAAATGTGGGTAGAAAATGGTACCCCACCTAATGCCTAAATTTCAATTTGTAGCTGAAAGAAATCTTTTGTGTTATTATAATTTGTACTCTTGATGAGCATGGCTTTCATTTCATTTACGACCTTCCAATTTATACAGCAAAAGGTAGCAATTTTGTAAATCTAAATATTCAAATGTCCAAAATTTTCAAAATACTCGAATCAAGTCTTGCCTACTTACTCAACACTTTTGATGTGTATTTTGCAGTTAGGTAAGAAAATGTATCTCAAATAAGTTGCAAAAACTTTTGAATTATATCCAGAATTATTTCAATGCTTAAGAGCGGAGTAGATGTATATTTTAGTATTAAAAACCCCCGAAAAATATTGTCATCTAACCTAACTTTTATTTCTTGCAAATAATAATAATTATAATAATAATGAAAATAAGAATTCGATCAAATCCTAAATTTATTTTATATCTTCCAACTTCATTATTACCGGAATCGTGATTATCTTTCCTTTGAGAAATTCAAGCCCTTCACTAGCCTGAGAAATTTTTAAGCAAAAAAAGAAAAATAAGTTAGAAGGTGTTAACGGAATAAATGCTTTAGGGAGAAAGAAAAGGAAAAGACTCACATAGCTTACTAAGGGAGAGATTTCTAGACCACATGACTCTTTAATGTCACCTGCGAAGGAAGCACCAGCAGCTTTTGCCCATCGTTTACCTTGCTCCAATATATCTTGCCTACTTGTATCAGGATCGTCTTCCCCAGTACCTTTCGCATTTTTTAATGGCGAGAATTCGTCTTCTCGTTTGACTTCTAGACAGGCAAATTTTTGCAACTCAAGATTGGAGAAACAATCAAAAACAAATTTTTCTAGCTTGATTCCATTAGGTTTCTCTGGTCTAACATATTCGCCAGTTTGCATATCAATATATGGAATTTTCTTTCGCGCAATGTGATGAGGAAGATTATTAACCCAGCTAGGAATTGATTCCAAAAATGAAAATGAATAATAGTGATTGACAATATTGGCTGCTCTAAATTTGAGTAAATGCGGATTATCTGGATCCATAGCCGTAGCTGTTTCCTTGTCGATCTCCGAATACTCAACTACTCCAGGTCTTCCATTTTTTAAAACAATGAGACCAACGGGCTCGCTAGCATTTCTCTTCCGGACTACTTTGGTGGCAATATCTACACCCTTACTCGCAGAAAATCCAATAAATACTGGATCTGCGACTTTGACAAGGCAATTATCAACACAGTAAGCATGTACATGTTTGATTCCTCGATTCCGCATATCTTCGAGAATATTAGAAGTAACTAACGCTTGATAAATACCACCATTTCCATCAGGAGCAACAGCTACTTTTCCTTTACTTTCAAGTAAAATCTTGCCCTCATTTGATATGCATGGTAGAACTCCTTGCTGAAAAATCTTCACGTTATCTTTCTCTAGTCCAAAGTAACCATGGTCCTCAAGAAAAGTTTCTGTCGGCTCACGCGTTGGACCTGAGCTCATTATATACCAAGGAACAATGATTTTAGTTGCCGTCCCTACCTTTTCTCTAGCTAAATCCTGAACTTTTTTGATTCTTTCGGCCTGAAGCTGAAAAAGTGACTTGCATGACGGTAAATTTATATTAAAGCAACCTTTGGGTGCGGAGCTCCCCAAGCGTGTACCCTGTCCACCGGCCATAAGTACTACGGCAACTTCGTTGCGAGCAATCAGATTTAAGCCTATATCATACCATTTTTCAACATTCTCAAGAGGAGAGTCTATGGTACTTGCTGTTGCAGATTCTGGAATAGATGCTAAGGTAACTTTGTCACCTTGTTGTTTCGTAGAAGAATTTAGGGTTTTATCAGTAATTTTGTTAACATATTCTGGGTCGAAAGAAGAAAGCTGAGAAAGCAGATAATTTTTCTCTGTAGTGCTGAGTGAATCGTAGAAACTAAAGACCTGTTCTTGTTTTGCCTCCACATACTTTTTCTTCAGTACCTCTAGATTTGCTATTGAAGGCTCCATTGTTTTACTATCAAATAATCTTCCAATCGACTGTGGGCAGATTTTTCGTCCAAAATAAATCGACTAGCTATTGAAGAGAGTGGATTGGAATCGGGGGTTTTTGTATATASGTGGGACTTCTGAGCAAGCCAGGCAGGGAATAAAGACAATGGTTTTCGTAGCTTTCATGAGTATCATGCAGCAAGCATGCACATGGTTCAGCCACAAACCTAAGCGGGCACTCCCTTTATGACTCTGCTTTATTTCCGCCTTAAAAAAAATTAGGGATTAAGTTGAACTTATCTCAGAATAGAGCCTACTTAAGAAAATCTAGAGAGAAAATTTAATGAATTTCACAGCGGATGATATTTGCAACCCACCCCCTTCTTTTTGCTCTTTTTGCTCACATCAAAAAACAGAAATTCCACCGAAAAGATCAATACATTTTGCGATATTTTAAATAAGGGGTTTATTATTCGGCATTGACAACTTGATATTTGGCATTGAACTATCCCCTTCACAGTAAAGTACGTGTGTCTTTATCAGTTTATTTAAAATTACTAATTAGAACCTCTCTCATCACGCTCCGACGTGTTTATGCGCAGAGATATGCGTCGCGTAATTATTTGATATCTAGTCACCAACCCTATTATCATAAGTATATCACCAAAAATACAAATTGAGTTGCCTCTTTTTGTTGAAATGTTAATGTGCGTTTTGACATAATCAATCAAGGATAGGAACTCAGAGGATAACTTTACCAGCCTCTGAGATGTACTACCCTAGCACATCAGGAGTGGGAACTCAAGGGAATATGTAGGATGTAAAAACATATAGAATTATATTGGAATGCTAATTAGCTATAAATATGTACATGTCACGTGCTATATAGGGTATTCCTCATTACACCCCCCATAAGTCTGTATGTTTTAGATCTACTCTAATATGAGAACAGAACGTAATATGCTTTATACGCTGAAGTGCTTTAGTTAATCCATCAGCTTTGCAGTAATTGGTAGGTGTGTATTTTAGTTTTATCAAATTATTTTGGATAGCCTCACGCACAGTCGATTGTCTCATAAGAAAGTGGCGATTACGGGCGGAAATTTTAGTAGAGTTTGCCGTGAGAAGTGCCGCAGTATTATCAATTTCTGTTAAAATAGGACGGCTCTTAACTTCAAAGAGTTCATCATATAATGGTCGAAGCCATTGGGCAATGATTGCTAGTTTAGTTAATGCGGCATATTCTGCTTCACAGGTACTCTGAGCTGTCACTGATTGTTTATTTGACCACCATGCAATGGGGGAATCATTTATAAGGAATATGACACCCGAGGTACCTTTCGAGGAATGAATATTTCCCCAACTGCTATCAGATGAAGCAGTGAGGTCTGGTTTCCCTTTGGTGGGAAAGAAAAGTGATACTGATTTGGTGCATGAAATGTATCGTATTAGATGTTTTAATGCAAGCATTTTATTTTGAGAGGGACTTCGCACGTGTCGAGATAATCGATTAACAGCGTACTGAATGTCCGGTCGCGTCATGTTTGCAATATGCAGTAGTGTTCCAACTGCTGATCGATATTTGATTGCATCTGTCTCATTACATATTTCAGATGTATCTGAATCAATGATGTTGTCATCTGCAATAGGCGTAGGTGCTCCTTTACAGTATAACATACCCATATCATCGCAGAGAGTTTCTATTTTATCTTTTTGATTGATACGTATTCTATCT
>CACM01000577.1:0-18386 GCA_000208805.1 Erysiphe pisi
ATCTCTACACGACGCTTGATAAAGTTCAAAGTCCAGTTCTTGCCAATGAGATGCGCGTTGCGTTCAGCAAGGATAAGGTCAGCTATTTCTCGTGCAGCTTGTGGTAGCAGATGAATCCCTTGTGACTCAAGATCAAGGATAAATCGAAAAACCGTTAATTCTTCGTTCGCAAAGAATTTACATGAATCGGAAGTAGAATCGCGTTGTGATTGTGTACTGTGGATTCGATCATGAAGGATCGCATAGGATACCTCCTACGATGCTGCTGTACCTCAAATACTCTGGATTTAGCCCTTTATAGTAGCTTGAATAGCTAGAAGCGTTCTACCTTCTTGAAAGGAGGATTTATCTTGTAGTGGCTGTGTCTTGTTATGCTTCTACATGATTGATGTTTTTCGGTGTTCTGCTGATCAGTTCGTTTATGAAACACGTTAAACTTTTGCGTCCCAACTTAAAACAGGCTGAACTGTGGAGCGGATAGCATGCTAAGATAACTGAAGCTCTGCATCAACGTTGGTACTGTGTACTTTCTGTTAGTATACACGGTGTGATCGCAAAAGTACCTTCTTAATAGCTACTGGTATGACCGTTATTCTCTCTTTTCTGTCTACGAAGTGAAATTAATAATTACATAATTTCGTGTTTAAACCTTACATAATAAACTCTGGTCATAATTACAGGGTCTCGCTATATCTAGATATCAGCCTTGCACTAAAGCCATGCAACTGGTCCATGCATCGTATGATGAATATTTCTTCTCAGAAACACACGAAACTTACACGAGTTGCTTTGCATTGAAAAACAACTTCAAGCGTAATTTTACGCGTTATTGAGAATACAATGAGGGAAGAGCTCTCTAAATATTTGTTTAGGCCAATGAGGAATCTAAGTTGCGTTTCATATGTCTAAATTAAACATGAAGAATTGGGCTCTCGAACTCTTAACAATCTGCCATATTCTTTACAAGCAAAATAAATAGCAATCTTACTGTAGTACGCAATCAAAGCTCTTAATAATTTTCAAAACCCCATCTAACTTTACCCTGTAGAATTATGGTCTTGGTCTTGATATAGATTGATAGATTGAAACTAGAGTTTTCCAGGTTATTCAATATCCGGTGTAAGAGTGTGCAATGTGCAATTACAAGGGTAATCTCAGGGATTACGGAGGTACAGCGGTTAAGTATTGTCCCGAATGTTATTATTTACTCTATTTAAGGTCCTAGGAGTTAGACATATTGTCCAAATTGGGTACAGGGCCGGCGGAGCCGGTAGGGATTATGGCCTCAGGCATGCCATAGTCGTTCACGCCCGTTATTTACATAAATGTAAGAAAATAAGAAAATGAAAGAAACAAAGGAAAAATAAGGAAAGAAACAAAATAAGGATCAGCCCGGCATTTCTCACACCAAATTCTAATCAGCCATTCACTGTTCTGGCATATAATTAATCATACACTTCCCTCGCGTACAGCAGAAGGTACGTCAGAAATTTGGTCACTAAAGCAACCTGTTATCCGCGCAAATTCTGAAAATTTCTTAAAGCAATCATGTCCAAGAAGTTATCTTCTATGTTGTAAGTTGAGACCATTAAGCCCTGTTATTTTGTTTCAGGATAGAACAATAAAACATTAACGATAAATGAGTTGTGTTGTTGGGCTCGGGTAAGGATACGAAACCCGACAAACTAGTACTCACACGAGTCAATCTATTATACGAGTTTAGAGCACCGCTGTTGTGGTTGGGTATACGCCTTCATACAGGCTCGGAATTATGTATATAGATAGATACAGTATCCTACTGCCTAACGTATACAATTTTATATATCATTTTTTATTCTATAAAGAAGATTGTTATTTTTTCCTTGAGAACGTCACTTACATTTTTGTGCCAATATTTCAAAAGATATTCCTTTTGAAACCTATACACGATCTTCAACAGATTATGAGACCAAGTTAGCTCATTGCTGAAATACTTTAATCTGAATTCTCTCTTGGAACAATAAAATGTCGGCTGCACAAATTCTGAAGTCAATGAAAAATGCACCTGTCCTTCAGAAGGCTACTTATGATGGATGGAGTGCCCACTTTCTAGACGTTCTATCTTTATTTGATCTTGAGGATTATGTATTAGTCGAGCTCGAATTTAATAAAAATTTGGATTTCAAAAAGCAAGACAAAAATATCCGTGTTGCCCTCTCTCAATTAGTACCCGACATTGCGTTTCATTTGGTAAACTCATCTTACACATCAAAGTTGTGTTGGGAGAACCTCAAGCAATTTTATCGTCCAAATTCGAATGAGGACGTTGATGAGTTATTGCAGCAGTTTTGGGGATTAATCCCAGAAGATGATATTAGTGTTGATGACTTAGTGCAGCAACTATCAGAAATTCGTAGCAAAATATTTTTGATCAACAGTAATACAGCTCCTTCAGATTCGAGCATGAAAAAGCGAATCTTAAGTCATTTTATCAAATGTTGTGGTGGATTTTATATGTCAACAGTCATTACATTAAAAGACCCAACCATCCCCTTTCTATCAGCAGTAACTTCATTACGGGAATCTCAGGCCGTTTACCAGGATTTACATCGTCCTGGTCTAGTTAATTTGATTGATAGCTCACCAAAATCAGCATCCAATAAAGAAAAAACCTGTGCTCATTGTAAGAGACGCGGACACATACGGGAGACATGTTTTCTCTGGATCGAAACCCCCGATGGATCAAAGTGGGCGTCAAAAAATCCGGAGAAAGCAAGAGGGATTAAGAAATTAAAAGAAAAAATAAATCGAAGATCGGGTAAATTTGTCAACTCGAAATCCGAAACACCGGCTGAAGAAGAAATTAAAGATGAATCTGAAGGTGATAATGATGGTGTTTGGATGATTGAAGACCAAGCACTATTATCAGAAGATAATGATGAGAGAAACGACGTTGTGCTTGATACAGGTGCCACAAACCACATTTTTCGCGATAGAAGAATGTTTACTTGTATTTCCCCATTTTCCAAGTCTATATTTACTGCATCAGGTCACTCCATCGCTGTTTCTGGCGTTGGAAACGTCAAATTTAATGTTTTTAGTTATAATGATGATAAAGTAAGTAAGGAAATAGAAATCCGCGATGTCTGGTATGTCTGGTATGTTCCTTCCTGTACCAAAAATTTAGTTTCTGGGAGTCAGCTCATATCAAAGGGCCTCATGGTCAACTCATCAAATGGGGGACTTAGTATTGTTTCAAAGAGTGGTAAAATTATTGCCACTGCTAGAGAAAAGAGTGGTCTTTTCTGTTTTAATACAAAATATTCTTCTTATCCCGGTTATTCATTGCATCCTCCTTGTGATTCATCAGATATTCTTTTATCCTGTAATGTCCAGAAATCTGCTACAGAAATTCTTCATCATCGTCTCGCACACATTGGCTCTAATATACTTCAGAATATTGATGCATCGAAATTTCAGCTTGGTGTCATAAATTCTAAGAATATAGATGAGTTCTATATTGAAAAATCAACCTTACAGAGATGTGATGTTTGTAATCGATGCAAACAGACAGAGAAAATAACCGAGGGCCTATTTCGAAGTCGAATGAAATACTTGAGTTGATTCATTCCGATACCTGGGGTAAATGTAGGGCGCCTGGTATATTTGGGAGCTTATATTTTATAACATTTACTGATGATTTTTCCCGCGAAAGCATGGTCTATTTGATGAAAAGTAAACTAGATGTTCCTCATCACTTTAAAGATTATAAAGAGAAGAAAGAGCTCCAATCCGGTAGAAGGATAAAGGCTATTCGTTTTGATGGAGGAACTGAATATAAGACTATTGATTTTAATGGCATTTCTAAACAAATTAGCGCTCCATACACACAACACCAAAACGGTGTTTCAGAGAGACTGAATCGTACTCTAGTAACTATGGCTAGATGCATGCTTCTTCATGCTCGTCTTCCCCTACATTTTTGGGATGCAGCTGTTACCACAGCATGCTATTTACGAAATAGACTCCCAACGCAGGAGGGTAAATTGTCACCGTTTGAAATAATAAATGGTTATCCTCCGGATATGTCTCATTTGAAGGTTTGGGGGTGTATTTGTTATTCACTGATTAATGTCAAAGACCCTCATAGGTTCAAGCTTTCTCCAACTTCACATAAAGGCATATTTATTGGATATTGTGAATCTTCAACTCAATATCGTGTTTATGTTCCTTCGAAGCCTGGTATGAATAAAGTAATTGTGACTGCTAACATCAAGTTCTTGGAAGACTCATTTTGGGATTGGGAAAATTCTTCGTCAGATAAATTTAGTGAGAGACAAACATCAAGAAATGAAGCTTCAGAAGCCATCCCAGAACTAGACATAAACTCTAGTTCCGACTCAGAAGTTGAGGTTGAAGTAGAAACATCGTCATCGCAACACGATTCATCCGCTCAGAGTTCTCTCGAATCTTTGGGCGCTTCAAATTTATCTCAAACGAACCATGAAGAAGAAGAAGAAGACCATATTCCTGAAGAAACTGCTACAAATATACCCAGAGTCAGGAGGAGTAATCGCATACCAAAGCCAATCGCACCAAGATCTGCTTGGCAGCCGAAATTTCGCGCCCTTAATGTAGAAGCCCGTGTCCATATACCTCAAAGCTATTCAGAAGCACTAAACGGCCCTAATCGCACGGAGTGGCAAGTGGCTATAAATGAGGAGCTTGATTCCTTAAGGGAGAAGAAGGTTTTTTCACAAGTAACCCATATTCCTCACGAAAGGAAACCGATCGGATCTAGGTGGGTATTTACTCTCAAATTAGATGGAAGGTTCAAAGCAAGATTGGTTGCCCAAGGTTTTCGACAAGTTCATGGTGTCGACTATTTCGATACATATTCTCCAACCTTAAGAATGGACTCCCTTAGAATATTGCTTGCCACTGCTGCATTTCGAGACTGGGACATCCACCAAATCGATGTAAAAACTACCTATCTTGAGGGAGAGTTACAAGAAGAGATTTATATGAGGACTCCCGAGGGAATGATTGGCAGTAAATTTGTCAAGATTGAAAAGTCTATTTACGGCTTAAAGCAATCTGGACGAGCCTGGTATGAGAAACTTAACAAAGTATTAAGTCTTTTGAATTTTGACCGATCTAAGTGTGATTCTTGTGTTTATATACACAAGATAAAACAAATTGTCATTGGTGTTTATGTTGATGATCTTGTTATATGTGGAAAGTTAACACAGCAGGTACTTAGTATTAAGGCTAAGTTGCAATCTATCTTTCCAATTAAAGATTTAGGGCAAATTGGAACTATAATTGGCTGGAAGATAACTAGAGATAGGTCGACCAGAACGCTGAGAATATCGCAATCTAATTATATATCCGAAAAAATTAAATCTTTTGGATTACAAGATGCAAATGCATGTATATCTCCAGTTAGTGGATACAACGGTATCAACCCATGTCAGGATAAGGAACCACTGGCAGATGAATCAGCATACGCGAGTGCTGTTGGAAGTTTGGGATATGCTTCAAATAGTACTAGACCGGATATTTCTTTTGTTACGTCTCAACTAGGGAAGTACAATTCTACACCAGCCGAAAGACATTGGAACACTGCTCTTAAAGTTCTTCGATATCTCAAAGGCTCTATAAACTATTCTATTGCATATTCGTTTGGACATCCTTCCTCTGAGCTTACCCAAGAAAAACAAGCCACTCTCTTTTCCGATTCAGATTTCGCAGCAGCTATAGCTACTCGACGCTCTATAAGCGGATATGTCTTGATGATAGGAGGAGGCCCGGTTTGCTGGCAATCAAGACAACAAAGGTCAACATCGTCTTCAACAGCAGAAGCTGAATATGTCGCATTATTCGAGGCATCAAAACAGGCTATTTGGGTTCAGAGATTTTTGAAGGAGCTTCATGTCAACGATGAGCTTTCACAAGGTTCTGGTATATTAACTTTTACTGATAACCAAAGCGCTTTAGCTTTAGCGAACGGAACAGACTCTGCAAAGACTAAGCATATTGATATCGATTGTCATTTTGTTAGAGAATGTGTACAGAATGGAAGTATTAATTTAAAATACATACCTTCGGGTGCGATGCTCGCTGACTTATTAACAAAACCATTGTCGTATCCTAAGTTAAAGCCACTACTCGAGAAATTATTCGATATCAAATAGTTAATGAAGATTTATTGTTCAGGAGGAGTGTTGTATGTTGAGACCATTAAGCCCTGTTATTTTGTTTCAGGATAGAACAATAAAACATTAACGATAAATGAGTTGTGTTGTTGGGCTCGGGTAAGGATACGAAACCCGACAAACTAGTACTCACACGAGTCAATCTATTATACGAGTTTAGAGCACCGCTGTTGTGGTTGGGTATACGCCTTCATACAGGCTCGGAATTATGTATATAGATAGATACAGTATCCTACTGCCTAACGCATACAATTTTAATATATCATTTTTTATTCTATAAAGAAGATTGTTATTTTTTCCTTGAGAACGTCATTTACATTTTTGTGCCAATATTTCAAAAGATATTCCTTTTGAAACCTATACACGATCTTCAACATTCTAAAGGTATCTATAGTCATACCATGTCGGAGTTTACGCATTTGACTTGCGTGCTTTCGACAGCGAATAAAGTGGGTTGGAGAAGTCTCCTGTCCACAGACGCATTCAAGATTAGCGTCTACATGCTTCAAGCGACGATGATAGGCTGCAAAGTCACCATGTCCTGTTCTTGCTGAAATTAGTTTATGGAGTAAACGCCGTGATAGACCTAGTTCAGGTGGCTTTCTGCGGCGCATTTTTAAGTCCAAGTCTTGATATCGAGCTGGACAAGCTTCCGACCACCATTTTTCTGCTAAATGTTGGCGTTTCTGTTGCATTAATCGGCGTAAGTATGCTAAGGTATTAAAGCCAGGCTGAATATCTCTCTCCGGCAGATCTTTTAAGGCAGTGCGGGCTTATGCGTCAGCTTCTTCATTTCCACTGATCTTAGAGTGTCCTAGGACCCATCTATACTCTGCATTAACAGACTTCGCTAAACTATGAAATAGTCTAGTTAACCGAATACTGGAAACAGATTTTCCTGTAGTTAAAGCCGTTACTGCGGCCTGATTAACGAGAAGCACAAATATCTTCTCACCATTTCTTCTTGCCGACAAAGCTGCTCGAAAGGCAATTGTTGCACCAAATATTTCAGCATCATATACTTCTCCACCATGTAGAATCTCATGTCCTTTTTGAAAGGTTCTCCCTCCACGTTGAAGAGCGTACCCTCAAGATGAGCGACCAGGGCCCTCTGATGATCCGTCGGAAAATGCGCGATATCTGTAGATGCTATTCTACTCAACCATTCGTGGTGCTTCTGTATTGCATCTACCTTTGATCCTAGTGTTAGTGTGTACACTGGGGCAGGCAGTGGCTCCGCAGGTTCACTTGGAGGAAGCTGACGTAAAGCCCGTTGTACTCGAGACATCTGTGTTTCCGGTCTTTTTGATAATCGAGGTTTTGACTTAGATTTTTAAATTTTAATGTGCCCACATTAGGACACACACTCGCTCTGATCCGGAGTGGGTGACAGTCATCAAGAGTATTAATACGGGCAGCTAGGCGTAGGCGATACCCTTCAAGTAGAATGCTAGCTGGTGCGACGCCTCCTTCCCTGTGAAGAACTACATTCGGTGTAGTTCTCCTCACTGGTAGTGCTGCTCTTAAGGCTAAGCGTTTTACCTTATCAATAAGTTCACAGTGAAATGTTGTTGAAGGCTTGATTGTCCCACTTATAATTTGGCGAGACAAGCCTGGCTGTCACGATACAGGAGAATAATAAGAGACAGAGCTACTAGTTTCAGTGTACTTGTGTGATTCAAAACTACCTAAAGAGTWAAYAATGTTCTACGGAGGTTTATAAAGACAACTACAAGGTCTATGCTTTAGGCATAGACTAAAGCTAAGTAAATAGTAAACAGTAAACAGTTCAGGTTTCTTAGGCAACGAGAAGTGGTAAGTGGGTGTGTGCATGATGCACAGGCCACAACACGCCGTGCCGTGACATTTCGAAAATTTCAGGAATTGGCAGTAATGGCCCTAAAATAATCCAAAACGTTCTAGTTGAAGCTCAGTTCTTCACTTCCAATGATAACTAGTCCGTGAAGTTTTCAGTTTCGGCCGGTATTCTACCGGATGGCACGTTTCCAGGTGATCTAACGCTTGGTCATACAGTTTTCCATTCCTTTGGATTATTTTGTAGGTTGAATGGTCAAATATAGTTGCTGAAAATGTCGGACAAACCAATTCTAAACCCTATTCCAAAAACATTGACTATTCCAAAAATATTGACATCATCACATCATCACATCTTACATTTACATTTACAGCAACCGAAAATAAATTATTCTGGCACAATACCACAACTGAAATCGGATATAAATTCGGAAAAATATATGCTGTACAATTTCCGTCATTATTCCATAAATCTCTTCGCCGCATGGACAAATTATCAAAAGTCAGACATTGTATTGATACAGGAAATCACAACCCAATTAAACTTCCACCGCGGCGTTACAGTCCTAATCAACTACAAGCCATAAATGATTTCTGCAAAACGTATGAAGACTCCATTATACAGAAAAGCCAGGGACCTTGGGCAGCCCCCTTAGTCCTCATACCAAAAAAGGTCAATAGTCAATCAAAAAATACAGTCTGGCGAGTTTGTGTTGACTATAGGGACTTAATAAGATTACCAAAAAACATGCTCATCTTCTACCCAATGCTTACGATGAAATCCAACACTCAGCTGGTCACAAATTTTATACTTTCTTGGACTTAGAAAATGGATTCTGGTATATTAGGATGCATAAAAATGATCGTGAAAAAACAGCTTCTGTTTCTCCATATGGAATTTTTGAATAATCAGTCATGCCGTTTGGTCTTTGCAACGCGCCTGCCACCTTTCAAAATTTCATGGAAGAAGTGCTTAGCCCCTATCGTTCTTTTGTTGCAGGCTTGCTACTCGATGATTTTGCTGTCTGGAATGACACAGTAGAAGAGCTTCCTTCTCGATTAATGATTATTTTGAAACGTTTTGTGTCCTATGGCCTCTTACTTAACACATCGAAATTTCGCTTATTAGTGAAATCAAGATTGTTTCTTGGATTTTTAATTTCCGAAAATGGTATAGCCGCCGATCCTGAAAAGGTCGCCGCTATTCGTGATAGACCAATGCCATCAGCAACTTTAACGGGCGAAATATCCTGAACAGCTAAATCGGCCTTCAATGAATTTTTGAGTTTCCAAAATAAGAAGAAGATTTACCTTTTAACCTCAACCCAGACTGGGTGCGTAAAAACTTTGGAATTTATGATAACACACTTCATTTTATAAAACTGAAAAAGCCTAAACAGATTGGTGACCCTGCGAACCCCCTGGAGCTGTAATACTTTTTTAAGTGGTAGAATATGAAGATTTGATAAGCACCGTAAAATTATTGCATGAGAACCTAGGACATGCATCCGTAGGAACAATCATGCGAGAGGCCAGCCTGAGATATTGGCATCCAGAATTGATTCTAGCAATATACGAGGTCATTCGGAATTGCAGGTCGTGCCAATTAATGAAGCCACCTGTTCCCAGCCTAGGGAATCTTAGACCAATTCAACCGGCACCAACACTGACATGGGGAATGGATCACACACGAATAGGTCAAAAGATTCTTTCGAATGCGATTGAATACGCCACTGGTTGGCTAGAATCACGGATTGTATCAAATGCCAATTTCGAAAATACTGTACCATTTTATTATTCATATTTGATACTCTCAGAAAACCAAAGCAGATTGTCAGTGATAACGCTGGTTGCTTTAGTGGCAATGAAGCTAAAAGATTTCAAGAAAAACACCATTTTAGTATGGCTCATACAACACCCAACCGGCCACGGGGGAACGGTAAGGTTCAGCAGGCTAATGGTATTCTGAAAGGGATTCTTGCACGAGTGATCTTAGACAATAGAGATGTCCCTTTGAAAAGATCTCTCACCCAAGCAGTGACTATCTACAATCGACGAATCTCACCATCTGGATTTAGCCCATTTTTCCTTGCTCTTCGGAACACAACCCTCTGAGATAGAAATGTTATATCCCACCTATTCCTGTGAGGCTACAGATGCAGAAGAAATTGAGCGGGACAACGAACTAGCAAAGCTTCATGCGGCACCAATCGCACGAACATATGTCAACAGTCTCAAAGCGACAAGAGTAAGAACACAGGCTTATTTACAAGAGTCAAAAGTGTTATTAAGGGTATATTCTCCTGGAGATTGGGTCCTAAGAGTTCGACAAAGAAAACACAAATTCGAGCCTTATTATGATGGCCCTTGGGCTATTGCAGCATGCCATGCTAACAATACCTATTCATTAATCTCGCCGGGAGGTTATAAATTATTAAATCGCTTGAATGGCACGAACTTATTTCCAGCTTACGTCCGGGATGGGCATTCCGTTCAAAGCTTATGGTACGGGAGTCGTAACATGCTAAATCAGGACCGTAAGAACTTTAAAGCAACAATTAATATATAGCGAACCTTATGGAGAGCTGAGGACAGCTCAGATTTGACAAAGGGGATAGTTGATAGTTGAAGTTTCTAAGTTCCCAAGAACCCTTCGAAGTAATAATACATAATTCATATTATGAATATATACAATTAGTCAATCTTTGTTCAATTTACATTTGAAAAAGGGGTTGGATATGTTTAGAAGTTATGCTTTGCACCAAGCAGTTTGTGATATTTATAGTACGAATATAAAGTAGATTTGTTAAAAAAAAAAACAAAAAAAGAAGGTTGATAACAAGGGGGAATTATAAATGTCGTATTTTCAGGGCACCCATGTAAGACGCTAAGCTGTATCTGAACTCGCTCACGTCCTAGCCCTGTATCCATTCAAAATCAAATTTTCGGCAAAGGTTGCCTGGCCAACATGAGTGACAATATTCTTAGATTTGTAGTGAGATGGATTGTATTACTTCGGCATTCTTAAGAACCAGCACACTTTTGAATGCGAACCAGGACTGGTCGGTGCGTTGGAAGATCTTACAGGGCTTATCCTTGGTCTATGTACTTGTGCTACTATAATTTATCATGCAAAATTTCATAAACTTATGTATGATGTTGCTCTAGTAACGTGCGATGCTGTGAATAAACAGAAACGCGTACTAGGCAACACAGGTTGGATGTAAATATTTGAGAAATACACCCAAGATTCGTAAATTGATAATAATTCTTTCAACAAAATCTTCAATAATCCTTACTCTTAATCTATAAGTCTGTGACAAGTTCTCTCCTAAATTATTCCTAATTTAAAGTACTTTCAATTCTCTAGTATCCAGCAATACTAACATTTTACAAAGAACCCTATTTTTATCAGACCGAAATACTCATATATTATTACTTATGGCTTTTCCGGGTTATTCTTTACATTCCAAATCTGTGCTTGATTTGAAGGA
The DNA here is from genome assembly GCA_000208805.1 of Erysiphe pisi. Taxonomy (NCBI): domain Eukaryota; kingdom Fungi; phylum Ascomycota; class Leotiomycetes; order Helotiales; family Erysiphaceae; genus Erysiphe; species Erysiphe pisi. The sequence continues at coordinate 11,507 of CACM01000577.1, forward strand.
AAATGAAAATGAAAATGATTGATATTGACTAGTAAGAGTGAACCCCAATAAGCTAGGCTTGATATTTTATTAACAATATCAGTGATAGTAATAGCGAGCATTCGATTTTCGAAGAAGAAAATGATGGTACCATAACTAAAAATGACGTCTCTAGATTGACTGGATCACTTCTGCCCAACGTCCCTTAACCTAGACATGAAATTCGGGGGTCATGTGACAATCACAGCCACAATGCGTTGATCTTCACTTAGTAATCAGAAAAATAAAATTACATCCGTGACGCGTTCTCCGTGTTCATAATGTACATATCCTTCTACAGTGTTATAACAGTACTACGTGTCTTAAAAATTTAAATATTAACATAATTCAAATGTAAAGCACAAATGTGTAAGATTCAAATGAAGATAACAGGAAAATTTAGATCGGAAAAGCTTGTAATTATCAATTGTTATAAATTTCACCTCCTACGGAATTCATATCCTAACATAGTCAGGATGCATATAGATAAAAAAAGTTATCATAAAATGTTTGAGAAGAATTTATACATCTACGTCTGAGTGGCACTACTTTGTTTTTAGAATTCTTCATAAAGAAACCTTTTGTTATCATCTCGATAATCTATAAATATTACCAAGTGAAAATAGAGGGCGTTAAGTTAACAAATTCCAATCAAGTTATGATACCATTTGCTCTAAGCCAATATGTTAATGTTATACAGAAGCCAAACACAACCTAGGATAGCGTTCTTAAGAAGTTAAAAAACCCTTTTGATGACAAAAAAATAAAATTGATAACTTGGGACGTTTTAATAGTGTGTCGTCATATGTCTAGATATGTAGTTAGGTTCTATAGTATTAAGGATATGTATGTCTTCCCTATTTTTTGAGGTCAAACTTAAACAGAAGAATCCTATCTACGATATATGGTTGCAGGATGTCTGTTACTAGCCCAAGTCTTTGGCATCGTTCTATTTCTTTTGAGCCGTTTATTTTCCTCGAGGAGAATCATATTCGACGCGTTACTTTCGTCAAATTTTTGAAGCCAGCTGCTGTTGAGATTATCTCCCTGTTCCCTAACAAGTTCTTTAATTTCATCTAGCGACGAGAGGATTTTTCGCGAATGCTCATATGGATCTTCAATACCTACTACATCTGAATCTTCGTCATCGAGCTCCTCTGCTTCTTCCTTTTCTGATACTTCAAGCTCGTCATCATTATTATCAGTATCAGATTCATCTTCACTTATTGCAAGAGTTTTATCTGTTGTTGTTCTAAACTGTGGACGAAGAACAAGCTGAGGTTCCTCCCAAAAAGGAGCACACCTTCTCCGACGGACTTCGGAAAAGAACTTACCGGGTCCCGTCACCTTTTCAAAGCAGTAGATAATATGTTTACAGAGTAAGAAACGACTAAGTAAAAATGCTTTACAGGCACATGTCCACTTTGAAGGATCCGTGTGGTTACTTGATAAACTCTGGGAGCCAATCTTGCAGCTTTGTAATCGCTTCCACTCCCGCTTAAACGGTTTCCTCCAGGCAGCGGTGGTATTTCTATGGTCCTTGTTCATGATTGCCTTCATCCTTTGTATAGTCGAAGGTACAACTCGTGGAATCAAGACCCAAGTAACCAGATCAATCCGGGGACGGTTGAACTTATGCAAATAATCATGCTTGATTCTTCGCCAGTGCGACTCGATTATCATAGTAGTCTTTAAAACAGGAAGACTATCGGGATTAGTGGAGCGGGCCCACGGCTCCCACTACTCAGGAGAGTACCAGTTGACGTAAAGATAGGCCCAAAGACGGTAGTAATTTCGTGAGTAACACCAGGTGTAAACTTCGTTTGCGCTGTCAAGATGGATTTGCTTTGAAGAGCGATTCGTCCCGTTCTTATCGGGGATCATCGTATGCATGTTGTAGTGTCGGCCGAACATTTGCAGGATAGTATCCTACTCGACTACGTTACTGTCGGTTGACTACGCTATGGTTGTATCAACCGAATTTGAAGGTAGGCTAGCCAAAGTTACCACTGTTATAGAGTAAATATATGAACAGTGGGTGCAAGAGGTCGGTTGCTTAATGGCGACTGAGCAAGTACTGAACCTGATGCTGCGGAGCGTGACCAAGGAGTCTTTACGGTCGAAGTTCTCTATGGTTTAAGCTAAGCGGGGTATATACACTGTACTACAAATAGGTTCCAAAACACGTGACAACCTGATTATCTAATCATATAACCCGTTTTTACGTTTTTCCTCATTATTCCAACAAAAAGCATTGAACAAAAGTGAGTATCGCAAATAAGCCTGGCCTTATCTTCTATCATACTACGGACGGACTTTGGAACACCTAGTTACTAGATGATGTCAAGGCATTCATGGCTGGTAAATTCGGATTGTATTATAGTTAGCTATTAAGTATCTGATGATCCGAATTAATATAATCAAAAGTCGGCCTTTGATCTATTATCAGGCTCCACATCCATCCGCTGGTGTATAGTAGAAATAGGATAATGTATCGAGCACTTCTCTAGCTACCATTGTGATGTTTTGTGACGTTTATCCCACCTCTTTCCAATTAAAATAGCCAACGCCTTTTTTACATATGATGTAAGTAAGTACAGTTCTTCTATGGCAAGAGGAAAAGCCCGGCTACAGTAGGTCACAAAATATTCGAATGCGGATGTTACTGTGCATACATCTAACTATAACTCAACAATAATGCATCGTAAATTGATATCAACATATTCTCATGAATTCTAAGTCGTCTTTCTATATATGTGACATTATTTTTTTTTTTTTTTTAATGAAAATACTGAAGTATTGTACATTTTGTCAGATGTCGGCAATTCCGAGGTATTCGATCTTTTTGAGCGTGGGATTTTAAGCCCCGGCAGAATGCATGTCAATCTTTAGCACATAGCCTCAAAGTAACTGAAAACCTTATTCTTAAAGCCTATTTATATATTGAATTAGATCTGTCATCATCTCCCAACATTTTATTCATGACATTTTATTTTATTATTTTACCAAAATGAGAGCGCTTTCACACGATATAAAATATCTTTCATCAGCGCCTTGCTTAACAAGGGGTACAGAATGGCAGAGATAGCAGAAATACTGTGTTGTGCTAAATCTATGATAATAAAATACCGTTGTTTAGTTTCAAATCAAACATTGAAGCCGTTGCGGGGACGACCGCGCAAGCTAACGTCTCGAGACAAGCGAACTCTTAGCCTTTTGGCAAGTAGCAAATGGCGGAAGTAAAACAGCAGTAGAAGCGACAAAAGTACTGAATTTGGATAGAGAAGACAAAGTATCTCCTGTGACTGTCAGACGGGCTCTTAAAGAACAAAGTTTAAGGGCTGTCAAAAAGATGAAGAAACCAAAGCTATCAGGAGCGCAACAGAGAGCTCGGTTACTGTGGGCCTCGAAACACGAAATTTGGACTCCCGAAGATTGGAAAAGAGTCATATGGCTAGATAAAACAAAAATAAATAGACTAAATAGCGATGGCATCAGATTTTCCTGGTCTCGAGACTCAAAAAACTATCCTGTGAGAGTGGCCCAAGAGACCCTGAAGTTTGAGGGTGGTAACGTGATGGCTTGGGACCGGTGGGATGAGCCGTATGGTCGGTAGGATGAATTCGGAACAATTGATTGGCATTCTGAATAGTTCATTGTTGCCAATAGTTGATGAAGCCACAAAAAAGCTCCATCTTAACGCCAGAGGCGAGGCTGTTTTTCAACAAGATAATGATCCAAAACACACTTCTCGAGTGATAAAGAATTGTTTAGCTACGAAGGGCATCATGACTATGAAATGGCCATCCAAATCACATGGTCTTAACCCAATTCAACACCTCTGGAGTATGGTCAAACGCCGCCTTGGAGAGTACCTTGAACAACCCGGAAGTATGCACGAATTGATGCAAAGAGTGGATGCAGTTTGACATAATATAAATTAAGATTCATGTAGGGCATTAATTGAGATTATGCCTTCCCGGGCTCTTGCTGTAAAGAGAACAAAGGGGCGTCAAACTGAGTATTAAAGCTGCGCGCTCAAAAATAATGAATGACTTGGAAATGCCAAGATCTCACAAAATGTACAACATGTCATTATTTTCAATAAATAAAATATCACAGCTGTAGAGAAACGGCTTAGAACTCATGTAAACATATTAATATCATCTTACGAGGCGTTATTGTGGAGTTATAGTTAGATGTATGTACAGTGACATCCGCATTCGAACATTTTGTGTCCTACTGTAAATACACCTCAAGACAAATCCGTCCTTTTTTTTGATAAACAAAATCTCACTCACCACAAAAATAATCACCAGAGCTTCAAATCAAAGACTTACTATCTAAGAGGATCATTGGTGAGTATGAAAGGAGACTAGATATGCATATGCCATAGAACGACTGATGATACAACATAAATCATATGCAGAAAAAATAAAAATATTCCACAGCCATAACCACAATTGCATTCGAACAAGATATAAGATATCTATGACTGATTCAATGGATCTATCTCCGGAATCTCAAGCTCTTCCGACGGAATCGAGCCAAAAACTACCCCCGATTCCCCATCCCCTTATGCGTAACCTCCAAAGTCGTCAATTTCTCAATTTCCCAGCAAAACTTTAATCGAAAGGCCGGCCCTAAAGCCTACTACTCCTTCAAAGCGTCTATTATCAGACAGAATTTCCAAAAATAGCAGCGAAAATACTGATAATGTGAACGCGTTCTTCCCACAGGAATTTGCAGATATGCTGCGACTCGACAGCGTAGGGAACGTTCCGAGCATGTTCGATTAATGATATGTACTACTGTTCTCAGTAACGTAGATAGAACATTGGCCAATCTCAATGAAGACTTAGAAAAAGAAGAAGCTGAAGCTTTTAAGGCCTACTTAAGGTTGGCAATGTCTAATTTTGCAGCTACTGAATCTACCCCTTCCCCACCACGTGTTCCAATACACACACGATCAAACAAACTCAGTGGAAATGTGAAAGGGAAGGAAATTGATAGAAACTTGACAAAGAAAGTGACTGTCGCAACTCCCTGAATCATTCTTAGTCAAGTATCAAGCCGGGGATTAGACAAAAATGCAGAACTACTTAAAGCTCTCCAATCTGGTGATAACTCTTGGGCCATATCTTCAAATGGATGGACTAGCAACGAAATCGGAATAAACTGGCTTCTGTTGAGAATTGTTGCGCAGATTATTTCTGATCTAGTAAGTATATATCGCGTCGGATCAATGTAATTCTGTTCATTGTATAATGTCTCACGGATTTGAAATCTAGATAGATAACTCTTTCCAACAATTATAAAATACTAGTATATTCTGCTGTTAGGCTTAATTAGGTTTAATAGCTTCGAAAATATTTATGCCTGAGACATCACCGTCGGTACCCTCACGTTGTAGAATTTTACTTATTGATGGACATGGAAGCCATGACAACGTTGAATTTTTGTGGGAATGCAAACAAAACGAGTACACGTTATATTTGAACCGCCTCACATGTCTCATATTCTCCAGCCTCTAGATTTGACCTGTTTCTCGCCTCTCAAGTCTCGTTATCGACAAATTCTTAACAACCTTTCTTCTTTACGTAAAGTTGCCAGTAAAGAAGCGTAAACTTTTATCGTGCTATTGTGAGGCAAGAACGACTCATCTAACCGAGCGGCAGATACTTGTGGGATGGAAGACTTTGGATCTTAATCCATAGAGCCCACAGAAAGCTCTTGAGAGCAGATTTACTCGAAGGCCCGTGCCTCGACCAAGTACTCCCAGGCGAAGGAATTCCTCATTTGACCCAGAAATGACTCCAAAAAAGCCATCGTATGGTGGTAAAATTTGGATTACTGTAGGAGCCAGGGCTCGCCGGAAGATTCTTATTCTTTTCTGGAGAAGGCTTGTCAGAGAGCAATGCGAAGAATCAGTTTGCAAACAGCAGAGCTTGCTAAAAATTACATACGAATTGAGACTTTAGAGTTTCAGCTTACTGATCAGACGCCCAAAAAACGGCGCAGAATTAGAATTGACTCTAATTCAAAGTTTGCTAGGATCAACCAGAAAATAGAGGCACGTGACAGAGAAAACGCCATAGCTGGACCATCTATCTAGCAGTACCAAGGATATGATGATGCTTCAGCAGGGCGAGACAATCTCGAATTGGGGAAAAGCGTACTTTGCAGAGCCACTTGAGGTATCTTTTGGACCTTGCTCTACATTCTTTCAAATTTAGTACTATTTGTCTCAAAAATTTTGTTCTGGTCAGATATAACTCTCCATGTTTATATGTGTCGAATATTTATCTAAGGTAAATTCTCATTGGTAGGTGAAAAATTCTTGATTAGATAAATACTATATCGCATATCCTATAGGCTTCAACCCTTAAGTCAAACTACCTCCCTCCCAGGTCATACCCCACTAMATTCCAGATGAAAAGTTCTTACTTCGTGACAAGCCTTCATGATGTTGATATTTAAGAGGTTAGAGAGCGAAAGAAAATGGTGAAAAGTGAGAAGCAAGTCAAATCTAGAGGCTGGAGAATATGAGACGTATAAGGCGGCTCAAATACAACGTGTTTATCTTCTCTATTTCTTTTCTCTAAACGGCAAAAATATACATTGAATTACTTACTTAGGTCTAAGAGGGATCGATGTCATCAGAACTGATAATATTTTCGGATATGAGGGCTTTGATAATCCTGACTGGCTTCTGCCGACGATTCTTGAGTTATATTTGGCGAAACTGATTTATTTTCATAGACACTTACATGATACCTAATATCAAAGTAAATAACATACCAAGCTGACTCTCAGCAAGATACATGCGCTTGCAAACAAACATTGTCTCAATCATTTATGG
>CACM01000565.1:0-12482 GCA_000208805.1 Erysiphe pisi
CCACTGAGACTTACAAAAATAATGATATGGAACCTTCATCTCAATTTTTCACAGATCGCAAATTTTCAGAAATAGTGGCCGCGACAACAAATATAATCATTCACGCCACAATAAATCCCCTCGGTCTAGTAGAAATTCTAAGAAATGCTATGTTTGTGGACTTCCAGGATGTCACTCAAGAAATCACACATTTGCTGAACAAATCGAAGCGCAAAGAGAATTCAAGAGACGATTCATGAAAAGATTTGATAATTGAATCTCACATTATCTAGCAGATCTTGAGGATAGTGAGGAAGACAGCTCCAACAATCCCTCTGTTACTGACGAACAGGTTGAAACTATGCTACTTGAAATTACACAACATAAAACTTCTAATAACATCGATGAGTCGGACAGCTTTGTTTTCTTAATTACTCTTGGAAAAATTGAGAACCCGAACAAAGTTGTAACAACACTAGCAAATTACACTTTTCAGCATGCAATCACAAAAGACAACTTAACGTTGAATCTCAGAACTACGATGACCACTATGCTTTTTTAACTTCCGGGAGATTTAATAACCACCGTTTTTATGGAATAATAATCGATATAGGAGCTTCAAAACACTCAACTGCTGGATTCCAGCAATTTCAGGCCTACCAAAGAATCAAACCTTCACAAATCAATAAAACAAAAGCCGGGTCTGTAAACGTTCAATTTGGTATTGGAAAAAGCACCTCTATTAGATCTACCCTAATCGTTACACCTATAGGCACAATTGAATTCCATATTTTACCAATTGACACTCCCTTTCTTCTTTCTCTCTCAGATATGAATAAACTAGGAGTATATTATAATAGTAGGAAAAGCCTACTAGTATCGCCTAATTCAAATTTTCCAGTATCAAGACGTTTCGGACACGCATTTTTAATATGGGGTATTTTCCTTGAGTCGCTCATTTCTTCTTCTTTCTACTCAAACCCCTGTTTCTTGACTGAAACAGAACTTCGCAGACTACACCGTCGGTTCGGACATCCGTCCGCAGAACGGCTTTACAATTTACTCTCAAAATCTGGTCACAATGATGTTCCCAGACAATATATCAACCAAATAAACAAATTCTGTGACAAATGCCAAAAGTATCGAGGGCCTCCACAAAGATTTAAATTCAAACTTCAAGACGACAGTGCTCAATTTAATCATTCAATTATAGTAGACGTGATGTACATTGAAAACCATCCTGTTCTCCATGTAGTTGATGAGGCTACGAACTTTCAAGCCGCTAGATGGCTTCAAAATATGTCATCTAAACATACTTGGGATGCTATCAGAGCATGCTGGATAGACGTTTACATAGGTCCACCGGATTAAAACGTCACCGATGCCGGTTCAAACTTCACAGGAAAAGAGTTCCACCAATGTGCGACTTCTATGGCGGTCTGCGTTAAAAATGTTCCTGTGGAAGCTCATTGGTCTATTGGACTTGTTGAACGTTACCACGCTCTTTTGCGCCGGTCTTATGAAATAATCTGTCAGGAACTAAAAGGTGAAAACATAAGGAGAGATAACATCTTACAAATGGCTGTCAAATCGATACACGATACAGCGGGACCCAATGGATTAATACCAACACTCCTTGTGTTTGGTGCTTTTCCTCGAATGACTCAACTAGATCCACCTGCGCCGTCAATTATTCAAAGAGCCTCTGCAATTCGCAAAGCAATGGAAGAAATAAGCAAATTAAAAGCGAAAATTAAAGTTAATGATGCTCTTAATCACAGAAACGGTCCAGACACTTCGTCAATTATATGAATTGCCACTAAATTCCGATGTTCTCGTGTGGCGCGAGGCGAAATCAGGAAAACCAGGAAAATGGAAAGGACCCTACACACTCATTGGGATTGAAGATGAAACATGTCTTATTGAACTGCCATCAGGACCCACAAAATTTCGTTCAACATCCGTCAGACCTTACTACAATATCGATGAAATCTCAAAGAATAATAATAATGATAATAACACTAATGGTGAATCATATAATACTGGTAATGAAAAATCTAACATAAGCATAAATACTAATAATGATAATGATAATGATAATAAACCACCAATTTCTAGACAAGCAACCCCTCAGACTGAAAAACAAACAACAGCTCCACGGAGAAACCAACCAAGGACTCGAAAACTACCTGCTAGATACATCAACCCTCCCGATCTTACTGCTTATATTTACAATACCGACAAAGATGTACCAGATTCACATTTCAAATTGTCACGGCAAAAAGAATTGGATGGCCTCCTTGAAAAAGAAGTCTTCATCGAAGTCAAACCATTGGATGTGCCCACTAACTCTCGTATTTTTAAAACCAGGTTTGTTGATGATATTAAACATAAAGCTACCGAAAAAGAGTATGCCAAATCCCGTTTAGTTGTGCAGGCGTACAAGGATAATGAGAAAAATTCCGTACTTACACAATCACCAACTCTACAAAGAGTTAGTCAACGAATAATTCTAGCTCTTGCCGCTATACTACCTTGTAACTTATTTCTTCGAGACATTACTCAGGCCTATGTCCAGTCAACAACAAATCTTTCACGAGATATCTACGTTCGGCCACCACCAGAGCTTGGCAGTCATGAAATGATCCTAAAACTTCAAAAACCTTTGTACGGTGTTCCCGAAGCAGGAAATCATTGGTTCTATACATACCATAAACACCACACTGAGAAACTTTCATTAATTCCCTCAACTTTCGACCCTTGCTTACTCTACATTAGTGATTCTGACGCAGATGAGTTTGGTGTTGTTGGTTTACAAAATGATGACACGTTATTTCTTGCCAATCAGAAATTTGCTGACAAAGAGGAAACTGAAATCAAGAAAGCAAAACTAATTGCAAAAGACAGAGAAATCCTAACTAAAGATAATTCCCTGAAATTTAATGGCGGACTTATTAATCTTAACAGTGATCCTCGATCCATAACTGTAAAACAAAAGCAACATTGCGATAACTTAAAACTAGTTCAACCGCATCCGGCCGATATTCTAAGTTCCAGGGGAAAACTGCGAAAGGCCTCATTCACACATGACCAGTTTGTGGCCCAAAGAGCACGCGGAGCATACATTGCTAGCGTATGTCAACCCGAGGCATCTTTCGACTTGTCCTTTGCAGCTCAGGCTATTCATCCAAACAATACCGATATCAACTCTCTAAATAAAAGACTCAAATGGCAAGTAGAAAATTCTGAAAGAGGATTACGATACGTAGAGCTTGACAAAAGCTCCGTTGAACTAGTTGTCTTTACAGATTCTTCGTTCGCAAATAACAAAGATTTATCTTCTCAAATAGGGTTTGTCGTGGTATTGAAAGATAAGGAAAATAAAGCGAACATTTTACATTGGTCGTCCACTAAATGTAAAAGAGTAACTAGAAGCGTACTTGCTGCAGAGCTATACGCCCTAGTCAATGGATTCGATAGTGCCACAACGATCAAATCAACTCTTGAAAAGATTCTGTGCATGCAATTATCTCTCATCATTTGTACAGATTCTAAATCCCTCTATGATTGTTTAGTAAAGCTAGGCACCACGCGAGAAAAAAGACTAATGATCGATGTGATGTGCCTTCGTGAGGCATACGAAAAGCGGGAAATAGCAGAAATTCGCTGGATTAAAGGACAAAGTAACCCCGCAGATGCTATGACAAAAACAAAATGCTGCAATGCGTTAAGAAACCTAATTGATACAAATAGTATTTCCATCGAAACAAATGAATGGGTCGAAAGGTCCTCACAACAGTAATTACAATGATTAAGTCAAGGAGGAAATGTTATGTTTTTAGTTTGCTGCCAGTGTCCAATTACAGGGATAATTGAATAGAGGTTTCTTTAGTTTTCTTTGGGTTTCTCGTAGGCTCTTTGGTTTACAATACCACAATAGAATAGGAAATAATTTACATCACGTGATATATTTTATTTGTACATAAATACTATATAGGCATAAAGAATAGAGAGGGAAAGAAAGGAGAGAAAAAAAGGAAAAATCATAAACATTGTATATACATACTACAAATTCCATAGAACTATTCTGACACTGATCAGTTCGCGTTCAGATCAGAATTCTGTGAAGAGAAACACTTTTTGATTCGTCCCTGAGAAAGGCTTCAGTCGAAACTGTGTTTGCTAAGGAGTATTGACCGAAATTGACCCCTGAGAAAGGCATTCACCTTCTATCCGTACTCAAGAAATCAATCCCTGAGAAAGGTTTTTGATTTGCGTCCATCACGCACTCACATATTTTCACGATTATTATATCTAGACTGCTTGTCTTTACAACCCTCGTATTAAGCACATTTTTTTTTCAAAATGGACCAACCTTCAGCAGCTGATACAAAATCTAACACCCGTACCCAGACTAAACAAGACCTCGCCAATGACTTCATAAAAAGCAAAATAAATGAGTTCACTACGTTCAATTTTAAAGACGACAATCTATGGGAAGCCTACAAGGATGAGTTCGCCGATATCAAACTCGATGACTTCAAAGTTGCATCTACTTCTGCGCTGCGTTCTCTCCGAACATTCTTAAGATCGCGTGGCGTATGAGTCAAGTGGGACCGAAAAGTTACTTTGGCTGATTCTCTTTACGCCACACTAGAGGAAGAAAACCCCACAAGTTGGACTAAAGAAGAAATCATGAACTCGAACGAAGTCTTCGACTCCGTCAAAGTACTCAATTTAGTACAACCAGGAAAAATGTTGTCTCAGACAACGACTAAATTGGGGGCTAAAACCCATGAAATAGACAACACCGTAAAAGAATTTCAGAAACAACAAGATGTCAAGGCTTCAAAACATGAACCAAAACCAAAAAGCCAACCTCAATATGGATACGGGAAGGAGCTGTCACTGCTTTCCAAGTTGTATGAACCTGACCTCAAGTACACAGGGGAAGATGATAATTTTGACTTCAAATTAAATATTTTTATCGAGCTATGCGAAAAATCCGATATACCGGAATCGTTATATTCAAAAGCTTATTCTATTATGCTTAGTGGCCCAGCGTTAAAACACTWTTATTCAATTCCATATTACAACTATAGAAAAGACTTTGACACCCTCTGCGACCTTACACGAACGTATTTTGAAGGGCCTGAAAAGAAGAGGCGAAATTTAGTTAAGTGGGAGACAATAACATTACAGAAAGTAATCAACGAGAATAACGGCAAACCAGTAGATGAATGTTTAAAACTGCTAGTAAACGAACTTAGACTTCTTAGTCTTGATCCTGAATTCAGGTCCGAAAAAGTCCTGCGAGATAAATTAATAAACGCTAGCCGATCTGTCAAACCGTGCCAGCTCGCTTGTTTTAAACCAAGCGAAACTCTTATGGGACTCATTAACGATCTGCAAGCATCCATTGAGACCTTCAAAAGCTATGATATGGAACCTTCGTCTCAATTTTTCACAGATCGCAAATTTTTTAAAAATAGCAGCCGCGACAACAAATTTGATTATTCACGCCATAATAAATCCCGTCGGTCTAACAGAAATCATAAGAAATGTTACGTTTGTGGACTTTCAGGATGTCATTCAAGAAATCACACATCTGCCGAACAAATCGAAGCGCAAAAAGAATACAAGAAACGATTCATAATGAGATTTGATAATCGAATTTCTCAGTATCTAGCAGATCTTGAGGATAGTGAGGGAGACAGCTCCAACAACTCCTCTGATACCGACGAACAAGTTGAAACTATGCTACTTATATGACAGAACACAAAACTTCCAATAAAAACAATGAGTCGGACAGCTCTGCTTTCTTAACTTCTTTTGGAGAAATCGAGAACCCAAACAATATTGTGACAACACTAGCAAATCACACATTTCGGTATGCAATCACAAATGGCAACTTTACTATTGAATCTCAGAACTATGATGACCACTATGCTTTTTTAATTTCCGGGAGGTATAATAGCGACCGTTTTTACGGAATAATAATCGATACAGGAGCTTCAAAACACTCAACTGCCGGACTCCAACAATTCCAAGCCTACCAAAGAATTAAACCTTCACAAATTAATAAAACTAAAGCCGGGACGGTAAACGTTCAATTTGGTATCGGAAAAAGCACTTCCATCGGATCTACTCTAGTTGACACACCCATCGGCACAATTGAATTCCACATTTTACCAGTTGACACTCCCTTTCTTCTTTCTCTCTCAGATATGGATAAACTAGGGATATATTATGATAATACGAAAAACCTATTAGTATCACCTAATTTAAAATTTCCAGTATCAAGACGTTTCGGACACGAATTTTTAATATGGGGTATTTTCCTTGAGTCGCTCATTTCTTCTTCTTTCTACTCAAACCCCTGTTTCTTGACTGAAACAGAACTTCGCAGACTACACCGTCGGTTCGGACATCCGTCTGCAGAACGGCTTTACAATTTACTCTCAAAATCTGGTCACAATGATGTTCCCAGACAATATATCAACCAAATAAACAAATTCTGTGACAAATGCCAAAAGCATCGAGGGCCTCCACAAAGATTTAAATTCAAACTTCAAGACGACAGTGCTMAATTTAATCATTCAATTATAGTAGACGTGATGTACATTGACAACCATCCTGTTCTCCATGTAGTTGATGAGGCTACGAACTTTCAAGCCGCTAGATGGCTTCAAAATATGTCATCTAAACATACTTGGGATGCTATCAGAGCATGCTGGATAGACGTTTACATAGGTCCACCGGATTATATCGTCACCGATGCCGGTTCAAACTTCACAGGAAAAGAGTTCCACCAATGTGCGACTTCTATGGCGGTCTGCGTTAAAAATGTTCCTGTGGAAGCTCATTGGTCTATTGGACTCGTTGAACGTTACCACGCTCTTTTGCGCCGGTCTTATGAAATAATCTGACAGGAACTAAAAGGTGAAAAAATAAGCAGAGATCACATCTTACAAATGGCTGTCAAATCGATAAACGATACAGCGGGACCCAATGGATTAATACCAACACTCCTTGTGTTTGGTGCTTTTCCTCGAATGACTCAACTAGATCCACCTGCGCCGTCAATTATTCAAAGAGCCTCTGCAATTCGCAAAGCAATGGAAGAAATAAGCAAATTAAAAGCGAAAATTAAAGTTAATGATGCTCTTAATCACAGAAACGGTCCAGACACTTCTCAAATATATGAATTGCCACTAAATTCCGATGTTCTCGTGTGGCGCGAGGCGAAATCAGGAAAACCAGGAAAATGGAAAGGACCCTACACACTCATTGGGATTGAAGATGAAACATGTCTTATTGAACTGCCATCAGGACCCACTAAAATTTCGTTCAACATCCGTCAGACCTTACTACAATATCGATGAAATCTCAAAGAATAATAATAATGATAATAACACTAATGGTGAATCAAATAATACTGGTAATGAAAAATCTAACATAAGCATAAATACTAATAATGATAATGATAATAAGCCACCAATTTCTAGACAAGCAACCCCTCAGACTGAAAAACAAACAACAGCTCCACGGAGAAACCAACCAAGGACTCGAAAACTACCTGCTAGATACATCAACCCTCCCGATCTTACTGCTTATATTTACAATACCGACAAAGATGTACCAGATTCACATTTCAAATTGTCACGGCAAAAAGAATTGGATGGCCTCCTTGAAAAAGAAGTCTTCATCGAAGTCAAACCATTGGATGTGCCCACTAACTCTCGTATTTTTAAAACCAGGTTTGTTGATGATATTAAACATAAAGGTACCGAAAAAGAGTATGCCAAATCCCGTTTAGTTGTGCAGGCGTACAAGGATAATGAGAAAAATTCCGTACTTACACAATCACCAACTCTACAAAGAGTTAGTCAACGAATAATTCTAGCTCTTGCCGCCATACTACCTTGTAACTTATTTCTTCGAGACATTACTCAGGCCTATGTCCAGTCAACAACAAATCTTTCACGAGATATCTACGTTCGGCCACCACCAGAGCTTGGCAGTCATGAAATGATCCTAAAACTTCAAAAACCTTTGTACGGTGTTCCCGAAGCAGGAAATCATTGGTTCTATACATACCATAAACACCACACTGAGAAACTTTCATTAATTCCCTCAACTTTCGACCCTTGCTTACTTTACATTAGTGATTCTGACGCAGATGAGTTTGGTGTTGTTGGTTTACAAACTGATGACACGTTATTTCTTGCCAATCAGAAATTTGCTGACAAAGAGGAAACTGAAATCAAGAAAGCAAAACTAATTGCAAAAGACAGAGAAATCCTAACTAAAGATAATTCCCTGAAATTTAATGGCAGACTTATTAATCTTGATAGTGATCCTCGATCCATAACTGTAAAACAAAAGCAACATTGCGATAATTTAAAACTAGTTCAACCGCATCCGGCCGATATTCTAAGTTCCAGGGGAAAACTGCGAAAGGCCTCATCCACACATGACCAGTTTGTGGCCCAAAGAGCACGCGGAGCATACATTGCTAGCGTATGTCAACCCGAGGCATCTTTCGACTTGTCCTTTGCAGCTCAGGCTATTCATCCAAACAATACCGATATCAACTCTCTAAATAAAAGACTCAAATGGCAAGTAGAAAATTCTGAAAGAGGATTACGATACGTAGAGCTTGACAAAAGCTCCGTTGAACTAGTTGTCTTTACAGATTCTTCGTTCGCAAATAACAAAGATTTTTCTTCTCAAATAGGGTTTGTCGTGGTATTGAAAGATAAGGAAAATAAAGCGAACATTTTACATAGGTCGTCCACTAAATGTAAAAGAGTAACTAGAAGCGTACTTGCTGCAGAGCTATACGCCCTAGTCAATGGATTCGATAGTGCCAGAACGATCAAATCAACTCTTGAAAAGATTCTGTGCATGCAATTATCTCTCATCATTTGTACAGATTCTAAATCCCTCTGTGATTGTTTAGTAAAGCTAGGCACCACGCGAGAAAAAAGACTAATGATCGATGTGATGTGCCTTCGTGAGGCATACAAAAAGCGGGAAATAGCAGAAATTCGCTGGATTAAAGGACAAAGTAACCCCGCAGATGCTATGACAAAAACAAAATGCTGCAATGCGTTAAGAAACCTAATTGATACAAATAGTATTTCCATCGAAACAAATGAATGGGTCGAAAGGTCCTCACAACAGTAATTACAATGATTAAGTTAAGGAGGAAAATGTTATGTTTTTAGTTTGCTGCCAGTGTCCAATTACAGGGATAATTGAATAGAGGTTTCTTTAGTTTTCTTTGGGTTTCTCGTAGGCTCTTTGGTTTACAATACCACAATAGAATAGGAAATAATTTACATCACGTGATATATTTTATTTGTACATAAATACTATATAGGCATAAAGAATCAATTAAAATCTCACACATAACACAAGAACTCACACAACAAGAACGTCCAAGATAAACATGACTGATTCAATGGATATCACTAAAGAAACACATGCCCCTTCGACGGAAATGGGCCATCAACCACCCCCCATTCCCCCAGTTCCCCCTATACCCAATTCCCCTTCCCCTACCGCGCCACTTACACAACCGTCAAACTCAACAATGTCTAATACGACAATAGACAGCAGACAGATTCTCAAGCCTGTTGCCCCTTCTAAGCGTCCTATAACAGAGAGACCTACCTCAGATAGTAGTGATAAATCCGACACCAGGAACGCCTTCTTTCCAAAAGAATTAGCTGATATTATTGCGAATCGCCAGCGACGAGAACGTGCTTGGCATGCACGCTTATTAATATGCACAACTATTATAAGTAGTATTGATAGTGTTTTAGCAAATTTCCAAGATGAAATAGAAAAAGAAGAAGTTGTGGCATTCAAGGCCTACTTGAGACAGGCAATTGCTAACTTCGCCGCGACCGACTCTTCTCCCGCTCCCCCACGTGTTCCAGTACATACAAGACCAAATAAAGGCGGTGGAAATAGCAATGGGAAGGCAAAGGACAAAGACAAGATCTCGACTAAGAAAGTTGCAGTAGCAATTCCCAAAATCATTCTTAGCCAAGGCTCAAATTTAGGATCATCGAAAGAGGTAGAATTACCGAGAATTATCCCATCCAGTGATAAATCCTGGGCTACAATTGCACGGAAGGGCCAAAAGAAAGCTCGCGTAGTCAATATAAACGACACTAAAACGCATGTATCAGCAGGAAATAAAAATGCCCAAAGAGCAGTGAATAAAGACAACTCTGCACCAGTTTCAGACAAGAGATTGTTTGTTCGTCTTTCACAGGAACATGAGTGGAGGAAGCTATCGCTTGCGGGCATCCGTGAGGTTGTGGTCAAAAAACTAGCAATCTCACCAACATTAATTGGGAAAATTAAGCCTGTCCGTTCCGGGTTCGCTCTAAGTCCTTGCAGCGCCGAGGCTCGTGAAGTCATTCTAAACGCAAGAAATGGCCTATTTTTGTCAGGAGCCAAGTTGGAACCTGCAACAAACTGGGCATCAGTTATGATTCCTACGGTACCTGCTTCGATCCGGAAACAGCAAGGAGATGTAGAGATAAGCAGCTCTTTACTTTCTGATGAGATCGAGCGAGTCAGCTCTGTGCGACCTACATACGTTAAACTGTACGGTGGAAATAAGCCTGAAGCACCACACAGAACGTGGATGGCATTTTTCGAAAAAGCACCACGAAGTGGATTCAGAGTATTCGATGAGTCTGGAGTTGCCAGATCTTTTAAAAAGCAACAGCCGCTTGAATTTTGCAAGCGTTGTAATGGACATCACCCGGCTAAAAATTGCTCAAGAGCTCCGTCGTGTGGTAACTGTGGTTCAACTAATCATGCCACAGAAATTTGTATGGCAGCAACGAAGTGCCGAAACTGTGGTGGACCACATCGGTCAGATAGTCGTAGATGTTTAGCGCGCCCTACCCGCTCTGGAGCCCCTACAAAAGAGCAAATGAGAGTATATCGTCAAGCAGGTGATAGAGAGTACCAAGCAGTACTTAGGGCTAGAGCTGCGGAGGAAATTGCTGCCACTGCGAATTGCAAGAACGTCGACCCAACCAATAGTCAGCTATCTGAAGAAGATATTATTACTGACAACATCCAAGCATCACCCGTCGAAGATTCGACTGATGATGCAAGACGATTATGAAGGACAACCCACAGGGTTGCTATCCTCTCCAGGACGTCCTAAATTTTATGTCAATTAACGTAGGAAGGGGGGGACGACGCAAGACATTGCATTATCTCGGGCCTGCGAGCTAAGAATAGATGTCTTGTTGATGCAAGAACCATGGTGGTCTGAACGTACGAAAACACACCCATTTTATGATCTTTATCTCCCATTAGGAGAAAACAGTGTTCGACCTCGAGCAGCCACGTATGTGAGGAAAGATCCAAAGAGATTAACCTCAAAACAGATTTACCCACGATCGCCTACTGGGGATTATTGCTGGGTCGAAGTTAATGATGTTATGTTTTTAAATGTTTACAAAGCTCCTCATGACCCTAGTGCTGTACAACATATTCTTAGTTGGACACCAACTCCCAAAACTATAGCAATTGGAGATTTTAACTCCGTTTACTGGGCCTGGCAGCCTGGAGCTAGTAGCTTCTATGGTCAAGGGGAGGAAATAGATAGATGGGCTGAAAAACACCACCTCACTTGTCTTATCATAGGCGAACCGACACATCGTGCCGGAAATACATTAGATTTGGCGTGGACGAATATAAAGGAGACAATGGCTTGGGTCAGCACCAAAGAGTGCATGACCAGCGACCACCTCCCATTAATTGGCTTTGTACCCTATTTAAAGGAGTCAACGAAGACCTCTTGCACTTGCACCGGTAAACTTCGAATATCAGAAACGAACTTACCAAGATTCGCTCAGGTAGTATCACAGTGGCTGCCTTCATTCACGTCTTTGAGTTCAATAGAGGAAACGGAACGCCTCGCACAGGAATTATGCCGGACTCTAGAAAATTCTTTGAAAGCCGTTGGCAAACTTCCTAATAAGAAAATCAGAAAGAGTGCTCCATGGTGGACATCAGAATGCAAATCTGCCAATTTAGACTACCGAGAGGCGGTAGATGAATCCGATCGCTTGACGCGGGCGAGGACTTTTAGAGCTACAGTTGCTTCTGCGAAAAAAGAGTATTGGAAAAGGAAAATAGAGGACGTGATATCAGGTCAAGATGCTTTTAGACTCATGCGATGGGTGGCCCCTAAAAATTCTAATATCACACCTCCTCTTCGACATGAAGGAAAATTTATCTCTGATCATGCAGAACGTGCAATTGTTTTACGAGATTGTCTTTCAGCAAGATTCTCAGCGTCTGATGATCTTCGTCCTTGTATATTATCAGGAGAGGAGCGTATTCCGTGGTCAGAGGAATTGACAGAGCTTGAGGTACAGACTTGTACGATTGGCAGCGGGAACACTAGCCCAGGGGCAGACGGAATCTCTGTGGAGTTACTTTCAGCTTGTTGGAAT